>JAWNLH010001275.1:0-17138 GCA_035042485.1 Drosophila cyrtoloma | reverse complement strand
AGACAATATAGTAATTTTCTAGAAGTATTATTTAAGTCTTTGAAAAAAGTTACAGTTTTGCAAATTTCTTTCACTCTTCTGTTCTCATGTTTGGATAGAATCAGAAATAATGAGATTTTGGATGAGAATTTTTTTAAGAACATTAAAGTATTAAGACTTTCGGGAAGGACGTTACCACAGATCATCTTTTTTATTCTCAATAAAAGGGTCTCTCAAATTGTGGAATTTCAAGCCACATCTAGTCATATCGAAGCTGAATTGCCATATGCTCCTCATCCAATCATACCTTTTTTGCCTGATGTTAGGAAATTTATTTTGCATTGTGATTTTTATTTTGCAAGTTTTTTATTAAGGGTAGTTCAGGGAGTTTCCGAAGTCGAAGAGCTAACCGTAGGTTCTTATGAGAGCATTGAAAAAATACTTAAAATTGTCGCATTCCTCAAAAACCTGAAGACTCTTACAATATATAAGTATATTGTAAGTAAGTCTATGCTTGAATCCCAGAAAAAAGATTTTGACAAGTGGTGCGCTACCCTACAAATGGAAAATATGGTTTCACTCGATGATTTAAATCTTCAATGCTATAGGCTAGATCCTGATAGTTCATGGATTTTCAATTATATTCCAAACTTGAAATTATTGAAGATTGGTCAGGATTCTAGTCAATCAGATCAATTGATTGAGAAAACTCAGAGCTGTGAATTTTTATTCGATTTAATGCCCAAACTCAACGGAGTGTGCTCGTTTTCTGTTTTGGTGGAAGATAAACTACCTGTTCAGCTAGTTTTAAGTCGTAAATTTTATTTCGAGTCATTTATATTTTTGAATTTAGAGGGCGGAAGACAAACCAAGGAATTATTACTTATATTGATCGAATCGATGCCATTTTTGAAAAAATTGAATATTAGTCTTTCAAATGATTGTTATAAGAATCATCCAGTGTTCAAACCTTCTGATAATTATTTTTTTTCTGAATTAATTGTTTGCTATGAGAATGATAAAATTGAAGAATTTTTCTTAAAGCCCTTGTTCTATAAGACACCTTACATGCAAAAAATTATAAGGAATAATGGAATTGCACCTTACAGTATTATTTGCTCAAGATAATTCTACCAATGATGGTTTGAAATTTGCATTCAAGCCTTAGGTATTTTCTTTTAGTTGAATAATTCAGTGATTGTTTTAATTAAAAAAAAAAGTAATTTATTTTCACTATATTGTTATAGCTAATGTGTGATCGGTGAAAACCTTATTGTCAAACGGGTTGCTAAAAACTCCACCCACGAGGGATGGAGGAAACTTGGCCCTGGCCAAGGAAGATCGGAAAAACACTCAACGGATCACTCTAAATTCAGGGCTAAGCCCAATCATATCCTGGTGGGCTTCGATAACTAGGAGCAAAATATATGTTTTATACCCAAAGTGGAATGGCTTCGTGTCCATATATATATACACTTTCGACAGCCACCCGGCATTTTGAAACCAAACGCTACACAGGACTCCTATGTGTCGTAAATGCTTGAGCACGAGCTTTACACCTCTACCTTCTAAGTAGTGGCTGCAGACTTGTTTTACAGACAACTGCGGCTTGCTGTCTTCCTTATTTTTCAAATTCATAAAATTTTTCACAAGGAGTTAAGAAAGAGATTTCCAATCTCTTAATGGATGCATCGATTTTCATGACCATAAAGTGTTTAGTATACCGCAAGACAGTATTAAGATGCATTCCTTTCTCGCTCTAGTTCAAAGTCATCTCCGACCAATGATTTATTTGTTACATTTGGAGTTTCATCATCTCAATTTTCATAGTCTTTTTAGATCTTAATATAATTTTAAATTGCTATTCTAAATTTATTTTTATAGGTAATAAATGGTCGATGATGTCTTATTGTCCAACGAGTTACTAAAAACTCTTTATGATTGAGAAAACTAGATACAGATAAGATCAAAAGTGACAAAATGTATACGTCTAAATTCAGACATACACCTATCATATATTGACGATCTTCAACATCTAAGAGGACGTATAAGATTTATGCTTATCGTATCTTTGAAACACAACAGCTGAAGATTTGCATCTCAATTTAAAATTATGTAATAATTTTTAATATTTGTACTAATAAATTAAAAAATCAAAAGACTAATATTTTCACCAATTAAAGATCCATGGTTTTTTATAACTGGCTGGGCAAAAATTTTCGTAAGATGGATGACTGTAGCCTTTTCGTGGCTGCCCGGATAAGTAACACACTTATGTGTGTGAAACCAATAACAGTTTATATCAGAACGTCACGTCACAGCCGACTCATAAAAACAAAAACCCGAAAAAAGGGGAGGTGGGGCCGGATAATTGCATGCGTGTGTGTGTGTGCGGGAGCGGCATGGATAAAAAGGGCTTGCCCGAAGCTCGAAAGAGTGGGCTTAGGATTTGTTCCAAGTGCCCAGGACCTCAGTAGGAGGTTTAAAATTGTCCACCTATAGAGGCACAGGTGCTTCTAGTTGTTTCGTTTTTTTTTAAACAAAGTGGGGTAGGTAACTAAAAATCAAATGAATCGATAAAGATATTCATACTTTGTAAGAAATCTGCTAGAAATTGAAGATGGCAGGGTAAAATTTAAAGTATGATGAAGGCAGTTTTAGCATTCACAAGATACGAAGCATAACTGTCAAAGGATGTGATTGACAATGAACATTTTGCTTTGTATAAAACAATAAATCTAAACATATAAAAATTATTATTGTATATTTAAAAGATTTCCAAGTTAGATTATCTATGGATAGCTGCAGAGATATATTTGAAATAAGACTGTTTCCTTTAACAAAATATGCCTGTGGCAATTTTTAAATACCTACACATCAATTTTCTAATTCAACACTAAAGAGATCATTGATTTGTTTGATTTTCAAACCTCTCGATTATAATTGTATTTTATGCATTGTACACAAAAACATATCTTTTCATTGTTGAAACCTTATCAGTATTGGAATCATTTATCTCGGCTATGAAGAATGGATCAGAAATGGCTAAAATAGTCGTTGAATGTACCATATTTTTGGCCAGAAGTATAGCCGAGTTTTCATCTGCTTTTTGTTCCATCTGATTATTGTTAGATACAAAGATATCTTGTATAGCAACTGAAATATCACAAATAGTCATACCAACAATATCCAGAATGGCTTTTCATAAGCTGAGCAGTTTTCTTGCAGAAATGAAATCAGCTTTGAATTTAATTTGATGTGGAAATTTTTATTCAAACTGGCATAATGAGCCTCGAATCAGACGCGCTATAAAGATTATTCAGCATAAGCCAAATCTTTTTCAAATAGCTCATGGCCGCTCCATAAGGAATAAAAGGTGAAGGAAAGAAAATCCATGGCGCTTCTTTGGTTTCTATTCCACATTGGAATTCTTCTTTTCAATCAAAGCCAATACAAATGATGCCTGAAGTTTCATTGGATTAAAAGTTATCACATCTCTTAAGGATAGGGAATCTACTTCAAAAAGAAAATAAAAGACAGTTTGACTTATTAATAACAATAAATGAAAAAATTTCATGGATTGATTTTTGTGCTTCTTTCTATTCATCCTTTATTATTTTTGATCTTTATACAAATTTCAAATTTTATTTATTTAATTCGCCAAAATTTTGCATCAATGCTGTTATCATCACTAAATTTTTGAAAAAATTTCAATTCTGCAAAAGTTTATTTTACAAAAGAGAAATTATACATATCAAAGTATATTTGTGTAAAGATTGAATCCTATTTGCCGCCTTTAGTTAGAATCTCATATTATTAGACTTTCAGAAAAATTCATAACAAATTATTATATCAGTATGTTCATTTTTGAAGTTCAATAGATTTTCTTGGTTCTACAGTTATGAATGGATCTTCCACCTTAATGAAAAAGATATTCAAAAAAAAAGTAATTTATTTTCACTATATTGCTATAGCTAATGGGTAATCAGTGAAACCCTTATTGTCAAACGGGCTGCTAAAAACTCCACCCACGAGGGATGGAGGAAACTTGGCCCTGCCCAAGGAAGATCGGAAAAACACTCAACGGATCACTCTAAATTCAGGGCTAAGCCCTATCATACCCTGGTGGGCTTCGATAACTAGGAGCAGCATATATGTTTTAAATCCAAAGTGGAATGGCTTCGTGTCCATATATAAAATCTTTCTTGAACCATCCGGCATTTTGAAACCAAACGCTACACAGGACTCCTATGTGTCGTAAATGCTCGAGCACGAGCTTTACACCTCTACCTTCTAAGTAGTGGCTGCAGACTTGTTTTACAGACAACAGCAGTCTGCTGTCTTCCTTATTTTTTAAATTCATAAAATTTTTCACAAGGAGTTAAGAAAGAGATTGCCAATCTCTTAATGGTTGCATTGATTTTCGTCACTATAAAGTGTTCAGTATATCGCAAGACAGTAAGAAGATACATTCCTTTCTTACTCTAGTTTAAAGTTATCTCGGACTGCGATAAAGAATTCAAATATTTAAAGCAAAAGCAAAAATATAAGACAGCACAGAGTAGAATCATACATAAGAGGTTGAAATTCCTAGTTTTTCGAAGATCAAAAATTACAAGATATTTATCAAATTTCCGATCAAAATAGATGCACTAGATATAGCCGCTACAACAAGAGATATTTTAACTGCATATTTAAGATACTTCGAAAAGGAGAATGCAATGTCTTCATAACTCACTATACTTTTCTCTTCAAAGTGCCTTCCCTAGTTGAATTGATTTGGTCAGATGTATAAGATAAAAAATGTAATGAACCGAAAGTGTAAATCCAACCAAAAATTATTAGAAGCATACCATATATTAGACCGGTGTTACAGATGACAAATGGAAAAAATGCAACTCCCGTTCCTAAAGTGCATGCAAGAGTTTTGGAAATTTCTGATCTATTATTCACTTTTCTAACACTCGACATTAAAAAATAAATCTTGAAATTTTACAAATTGAAAAAATTTTTAATTATTTTTTCAATAATTTTTATATCCATGCAATCGAATGATAGGAGATTCTCTCCGATTTTAGAAATCAGAAATTCAGATAGCGAGAATATTAGAGACCTGGATTCTATAAGGAATATATAAGGCCAAAGAGATATTTTTAATCTGAATACTACATCTAAGCATCCCGAGTGGAGATTTTTTTATGCAGATCGTAACATTAGATTGGAGGAAAATGAAGATTTGATGAGTGCTTTTGTTTCATTATATAGATTGTTTAAGTATTTGAAAAGAGACAAATTAGAAAGGATTTTCGAGATTTTAAATGATTTTGTAAAAAAATTTATTTTTTTAAAATAAAACTAAACAAGATAAGCATGATATACCTGTTCCACTTGAAGATGCCATTGATGTTCTTCAGTCTACCATGTTCACAAGCTTCAAAAAATCAATGGAAAATCTCAAACTTTTTGAAGCTCATAAATCTTTTAGTCCTCATCTGACTTATAAAATCTTATTTCTAGGAAAGTTAGAAAAGGAACTTGATGCGCAATATGAGTTAAAATTCAAAGATAATAATTCTAAAAATGGGTTTTGCAGAATTATTTATTATCAGCTCATTGATCAAAGCCTCAATCAAGTTAATAAACATCTAAACCAATACAATAAAGACGCTGAAAACCAAAATAATAATTGCCAAAATTTACTTGCTAAGAAACTTTTGGACTTCCATACAATAAAGGAGTATTCCAAGGACAACGGTTTGGATTTTGCTAATTCTATTGAGATCATAAAAGATGTTGCTTGTAAAATTGAAACCTTCAATTACCTCGTATCCAAGGATGATTATCAAGTGACTATAACCAGGTCGCCTATTATTTTGCATTCTTTGTAAGCTCAAGCTTGGGAATTCAATAGAGTGTAGTGAGGCAATTTCTCGAATCATAAAAAATCTTGATCTATAAGAAAAAAAAATGAAACAACTAGAAGCGCCTGTGCCTCTACACGAGGAAATTGTAAACCTCCTACTGAGGTCCTGAGCACTTGGAACAAATCCTAAGCCCACTCTTTCGAGCTTCGGGCAACCCCTTTTTATACATGCTGCTCCCGCATTTTGATCCTTTCGATCATCATCCGGTCCCACTTCCTCTTTTTTAGGGGTTTTCTTTTTATGAGTCTGCTGTGACGTTCTGATATAAACTGTTATTAGTTTCACTCACATAAGTGTGTTAGTTGTCCGGGCAGCCACGAAAAGGCTACAGTCATCCATCTTATGACAGATTCTGCCCAGCATCCTCTCGTATGAACTTGAGGAATGCATCCTTTGATTGAATTTCGGATTTTGCATTAATCAGATTGCAGATTTCTAACGAATTTTCAATTGTTTTGACAAGCTTGACTGTGTCCCCGTCCAATCTATCAGAACGCTTTGAGACTGCCATCCTTTTAAATTCCTCTAGGGACATGTTCTTCTCGAACTTACCACAGAAGGTAGTTAGAGCTCTGATCCAGCAGAATCTAGGCATCCTTCTAAATCTTCTTTGCAACGCTTCAAAAAACTCCTTTGGCCATCCAGGATCATCCAACTTGACATCGATGAATAGGACTTCCAAGGAAGTCTTAGAGCTAGCTTTCAGGTCAGGTGGTGTCTTTTGGAGACTCTCTACTCCTCAATCTTCTATTCTTCTTTTACTTTCTTTGTTTTTCCTTCATTATCAAATTTTTTCAAAGTGCTCAATGTTATTCATACCCATCATTTTTTTGAACAGGTTTTTTTAGAAATACCTAATGGTTTGTTGAAAATGAATAATTTATTGCGATATCTATTCGCCCTTAGGAAAGTTCGATCCCACTGTTGGTAACAACAAACTCCAATAAATTATAGAAATGTATATCTACAAATACATTTGGAATTAATAAAAATATAGGAATGTTGGGGATTCATTTATTGACCATTTTCTTTTAGGCATGAAGAATGCAATAAGTAATGAAAAAACGAAATTTACTCAACTAGAAGCGCCTGTGCCTCTACAGGAGGAAATTTTAAACCTCCCACTGAGGTCCTGGGCACTTAGAACAAACACCAAGCCCCTTTTTATACATGCTGCTCCGGCACACATACACACACACGCATGCAATCATCCGGCCCCACATCTCCATTTTTCGGGCTTTCTTTTTATGAGTCTGCTGGCTGTGACTTTCTGATATAAACTGTCATTGGTTTCACACACATAAGTGTGTTACTTATTCGGGCAACCACAAAAAGGCTACAGTCATCCGTCTCAAGACAGATTCTGCCCAGCCATTTCAGCAAGAACGTGGGGACTAATACTATACAAAGTTCATTCCAAATTGATCGAAGTTTCAATTGGAGATTCACATTTTTGTGGATATTTGAGGCATTTTACACAAGATCTAATTTAGATACAGAGAAATTATGTATTTGTTGAAGATCACACCTGGCTTTCAATACTTGATCAAATGGAGAAATGAGAACATGAATGTCATTTGTTATGTAGTTCTTAATTGAGTTCTAAATGTCATCATCAGATGTTAATGTTTGCTTCTCCTCTCAAGTGGACGAGAAAGGCCAAAAGTAATATTATTATGCTCATAAGTTAGAGATGATTTACATTCAAATGGTTTTTTTTGTTGCTGTTTCAGATTTTAATTAGTTCGTTTCAAAAATTGCTGGGTTTGCAGTCGATTTTAATTTTTTTTTAATTTTTGGCTTTTTCCCTCTTTTGTTTGATGATTATTGAAATTTAAGTATCAATGGATCTTGATTGACGGTCATCCTCTTGGCATTGGCTCTTATTCTAGCTATCGGTCTCATCATATCGAAGAAATCAATATCCTTCGTCTGATAGTGCTAATTACTTTGAATTCATATCGGCATGAAATTTTGAAGATGAAGCAACATTCCTAGTGGGTTTTAATCATGATTCAATGATAAATGGTTTATTTGACATCTTTCCATATTCGCTTGTATCATCTGCATGGATAAAGTCAAAGTTCCTTCCTTTCATGACAACATCATTTATTTAGACTTTCTCTCGTAAGGTTGTACCTTAAAACCCTTTCTGAATTGTTCTATATTAAGCTATCATCCGCTGATATTTATGAAGTAGTGCCTTCGAACTTCTCTCTTGATTTAGAAATCTAGCTTCCTATTCAAACCTACAAGATATTCCAAGCAAAGCCTCAAATAAAAATGTAAATGAGCAATCTTTGTCCTTGGAAAGTTCCAATGCATAAAAATTTATAGAAGAAAAGTTCGATTCCATACAACTAAAACTTTTTAAACATTTTCACTGAAGATGTCTTCCTTTCTATGAGGAGAGTTATAATTGAAAGTCCAGCCGAAGACAAAGCAATAGTAATTTTTTGTCTGCTGCCTTTGCAGATAATGCAAACTCTGAAAAGCTTTAGACTAAAAAGGCAAAAAAATTTCATCATTTAAAAATAGTGATGAAGTGGATCTGAGTTCAATCCTCAAAGGGATAGATCTTTAGATAAATTTAATAAGCCCTGATATAAAAGAAAATTGAAGAAGAATTCTTGAAATAAACGTAGGAAATATAAAATTTTTATCAGATCAATTGAAGATGGAATCCAGAATTTGAAACCTGAAAAACTAAGGTTCTCGAAGTATATTCACAAAAGAAAAAGTTACTAGTATAGACATGATGGGCGACAATCTAACTTCCAAATGTTTGTACAAAAGATTAGACATTTTAGTGAGTTATAAACTTAACTTCAGGTTCTTGGGCCTGAATACTGACAATATTAATGATTTATATTTGAATGATTCAAATTTATTCACTTTGCTCTTAATCAATCAATAATAATTAAACCCAAATGGGTATGTTCTGAGGTTCTAAAATTGTTCTTTAAGGAAAAACTTAATATAAAAAAAATCGTGAAGCCGCGATTCAGGTATCTCTGGTTGAGTATCAAACTCGGTCCAAAATAGGATCGCCTAAATAGATGTATCCAATAAATGGCTTCTTAATTCGAATCTATAATTTTAATACAAGTCTTAAAAAGTAAGCAAGATTTTGAAGGTCGGAAAGCTGGGGAATTCTCCCGGTGAAGCTCTATATTGACATTTGATATTAAAGGCATTTATAGCAAATCTAATCAGCCAATCATGCACAGTAATTACATATGGTCTGAGATTGTTTTTCCACAATCGAATAAGGAAATGGCATCATATAAAAGAGTCTTATCAATGGATATTTCGTCTACAAAAAGTTTACCTCAGGTTCGGGACCAGGGCTTGTAATGGGATGCGGAAAAGGTTCTGTATCGACATCTTATGTCATAGAATCCAATTCCCACAGTATCATGACACTTAGAATAAGAATTAATCATATATCATCCAATCAATTAAAGAAAAGTTACTTATGTTGTGATTATTTTTAATAGGTATTAAACTAAAACAGGCTGTCTCTTAATTGGAGGCTAGAATAATACACTGGAAGTGATGTAAAAAAATCTTAAGGAAAGATATCAGAGTTCATGGTAAACGCAAAAGAACTAAGAGGTCAATCGATTTCCTTATGAGTTACAATGAATAGTTTATTTCTAGTCAGAAAGTGAGATAAAATTGGTGTATCGCTGACAATTTATCTGTTGAGATCAAGTTAAATTTGAATTGCCATGAAATATGGTTCAGAATATATTCAATTCCCGATCGTAAGAAATTGCTGAATTCTGAAATTTCTGGTAAAAATATAATTCTGAAAAGAATAGATTTGAAAATTTATCTCTGCAGAATAATTTTCATCAGAAATTAGATGCCAAGTTAGCTGAGCTAGGTATCATTGTAAATCTATGCAAAAGCAGATAAGGTATTTGCCTAATAAGATAATGAGAGCAATTAATCTTAGAAAACAGATTGATAAAGTTGTTAAAAAGGACTTAAAGTCCTTATCACTAGAAATAATAGACAAACTTATAAAATTGTGTCAAAAAGATATTGAATATCTTCAAAACAATGATTTCAGAAACTCCTGGAAATTTATTAAGACATGTTCAAATCATACGAAGTCAAAATTCGTGTCAGTCAGGTTTACAAACTTGGCACCAAAGACAAATGGATGTGAAGAAGACTAAAGGCCCAAAATCTGGGCCAATAATTGAAAAATTTTACTAATTACAGAAATGATGAATATCACTTCTGAGAGTCCTATAAATTGGATAGAGATTAAGAATTTTCTCAAACTAATGAGAACTGATAAAGCATCTGGGGATGATAACTCCCTGGTGAACTTTACAAATTTGTAAAAAATCAGTCCGAACTTATCAGTCCATTGTCAAAGAGTATTCTAAAGATATTCGATGGCATTTGCACCGGAACAGAGTTTCCAGCTGAATAGTGAGATTGTACAACATTACCATTCATAAAAGTGACAATCGTTTAGACACCAATAATTATACGGAAATTTCTCTTGTCAATACGCTATTAAAAGTAATAACGAAAAGTCTGGCTGAGAGATTACAACAAATCTCCTTAGATAATAAGCTCTTGAGAAGAGAGCGAATTGGGTTCATCCATGGAGAAGAGGGGGCGAAACAACTGGAAGAATTGCTAGAATGCTGCAGGAAGAGGCAAATTATAAACCACAACACAATTCTAGTGTTCCTTGAGCTAGAAAGTCATATTATATAGTGACTCATTCAAGACTGTTTATCAAGTTGAAATTTTTGGCTTTATCCATAATATTGTCATAATTGATCAATAGCCACGATGGAATTAAAAATGATTATGTATCTAATCTTATTTATTAGACTAATAACGAATCATTGGATTTAAGATGTTAATATGAAATCACATATAATAAATAATGTCTTTTTTTATCTTGATACATATATTGTTTTGGTAGTAAACCCGATAACTTTATGGCATAGATTTGAAAATTGTGTTCAAATACGAATGATTGGAATAGTTAATGATTACGTGGTCCCATGCTGTGACATAGATCAGAAGTAAAAAATTGTCGTCTTTCACCGACACAGATTCTGAATTGTGTATTCTCATCAATAAGAGAAAATTAAAGTCCCAGATAAACCATTTAATAAGAATTTCGATTGTAGCATTGGCTTGGTCCTGAAAAGTCATAATTGACAATTACTGCATATAAATAAAACATAGGCTATCTTTAGAAAATTTATCAAAAATTTGAAGCTACACTTTGATCAAATATTTCTAGAAATTTAACGATGATTTATGAAGCACGTTTCTTGAACCAACCAACGCCCAGAAATCATTAAATCTTTGAAATGAATGAACATTGTAAATTGAACCATCAAAGTAAATCATTTCTCGTCCAAACTCCTCAGTCAGACTCTAAATATAATTGATGGTAGAATAAAACACATAGAATCTTCAGCCAAATGTGAATGATATTTTACAGCTTGAAATAATTCTTTCTTGTTAATTAAATTGATTGATTAGTAATATGAAATTATATTGAGTCTTTTGGTTCTTAAAGAAGATATAATAACAAATATATGCTATGTTTTGGCTCTCTGATAAATTACCGCTATTTTTTTTATTTATGTTCTTTTATAAATAAAATCTCTCTTTGTTTCCCGCCTTTTCCCCTTTATTTTCTTTGTATTTCTCGCTTGGTTATGATTATATTTAAAATGTATTTGAATTAAATCCCCATGCAAAATACTATCTTTTCATTCATGAAAGCAATCACAAGAAGAATGTTCCCTAAAGATTTGACGAAAGAATACACTGAGATTATCGATTTACTTAGAAGAGTCACATCGCTAGACATGGCCAACCTAGATGAAATACACGAGGCCCTAAAGAAATGTGTTGCCAAGGAAAACCTTGGGCTCTTAAGTACCAAATTTACCTTCTTAAATGAGGCCATCAGAAATAGAAACAGAATTAAGGAGGACTTAAGAATCAAATATGAAAACAAGAATGCGAAAATAGATGAAGACCAAATTGATAATGCAGTTAGAAATATCAAAAAAGAAACCATTTCATCAATTAAGAGGCCAAGATTAGATGATCTCCAGAGTCTTTGCAAAGGAGTATCTGGGTTCAAAAGGGCCATGTTGGTTTCAGAAGCAATAGAAGCTTTAGTTCAACCGAAAGATTGCAACCCTAGCAAACAAAGAACTCCCATGCCAGGTCTAAAGGATCTTCAAGATTATTACGAAAAGCATTTAGATCACAAGGAAATAGAAACAAAGAAACAAGAAAGATGGAATTATCATTTTACAAAACTAAGGCCAGATTTTCAAGAGAAAATTCAGACCGATTCATCAGTCAAGCCTGGCATGCGCAGAGGGATGGGGCTGTATCCTTCTCATGACCAGTGTAGCTTAGATGAATCTTTGGCGTATTATAGGAAGTTAAAAGATAATAGTACAAAAAGAAGATTGGAAGCTGAATTTGATAATCCCATGAGCAAGATGCCAAGGATCGAGTCTTTTTTAAGGAAGGACGAAAATTTTGCACTATAATAACTCAAATGAAGCTGAACGAATTGCAAGTTCTGATTTCAGAAAGCAGTTTGTTCAGCAGGGCACATTTGAGTCTACTAATAGTGCATTATCGATTCCACAAGAGATTCAAACGCCTGTTGTTTTTTCAAGAAGTAATCATTGGAATGTACCGAATCCTGAGCAGATGGTCGGTAATCCATTCTTGTGGCCAAATAGTTTCAATGAAATTGCCATAAACGGGACTGTTCTACAACAGTACCATGTTCAGCATATAGACTGCAGCTTACAGTGCCATCTGGCACAAGATAATTCTCCGCCTGCACCCCTGTATAATCCAATCAATGTTACTGATTGCGGTGTGGGCGAGCCTTCCCAGAGTGTTCCGTCAACAAATTCCAATGCATTTATACCTTGTGGTATAAATACGGATCTGCAAAATCCATCTTTTGATGATGATTTGCAAGATACCGGCATTGAGAATGAGTTTTATGAAGACTCAAGTTCAGAATCTGATCTTGGTTTCCCAGATGATGCTTTTGAGAGTTTTTTTTCGTCTGGTCATTTCAATGCGAATCCGCAAGATTCCAATGATGACGGGATGCCGAGTCTTTCACACTTTGAACTTCGGACGCTCTTCTTTTATTATCCAAATGAAGAAGCAGATGAGACCGATAGAGTCTATCAGTCCGATTCGGTGTCTACGGGTGAGATCCCAGCTGTTGATCGGGGGTTTGATCAAGGTTACTTGTCAGAGTCTTCTGAAAGCAGTAATATAATCGGACCCTTGAATTCTGATGTTTATGACTGCCCACGGTCTCCTGTTTTTAACTCGGAATCCGTTTTGGATCGGGTCTGTGATTCTCAAAATGTCCAACAGAACTCTTCCCATGATTACAATTCGATCTCGAGTGAAGATCTTCAAGGGGTTGAAGACCCCAACTTGTTGGATTTTAATGGACAATCCTTACTTCAGAAGTTTGAAGCTCTGAATCTCTTCTCCTGCAATGGTTTGATGCAGGAACAGGATAGTGATGATCTTGATTCAGAAGAAGCAATTGATTCTAATAAATAATTCCTAAAAATATTTACTATTCGATTTTTGTTATTTAATTTTTCAATTTATATAATTTATTTGTTGATGAATGGACAATTGCCATTGATGATAACTATCCCATGTTCTCGATTGCGATTCTATACACTATGTCTGGATTTTCAGTACTTGCAGCTCTGACTAGTTGTTCTGGCCGGAAAAAAAATCCGAAATTTATTCAACTAGAAGCATGTTCATCTACAGGTGTAAATTTTAAATCTCCAATAGAAGTTTTGAATACTCAAAACAAATTCTAAGCTCACTCTTTTGAGCTTCGGTAAGCATCTTTTTTATCCATGCTGCTCTCACATGTTGAACCTTTCTGGTTCATTTTTTCAGATTGTGATTGGCTAATTTTCAAACATAAGTTGCCTTTTTTTATTCCCTTAAATGAAACTCTCCGGCTAAATAATGATTAGACAATAAGAATTTGTTTAATGGGTAAATCTAATGATTATCAACTATTCTTTGATTGATTCCGTGTCGATTCTCTTATCTATGCCCGCCGATCCGTGCAGAATCTATCGTGAGATAGATGACTTTAGCCTTTTCATGGTTGCCCGGACAAGTAACACAGTTATGTGTTTGAAAATAATAACAGGTATCAGGCGTTACCGCCTTCTTATAAAATGAAAAACCGAAAGAGGGAGGTGGGACCAGAAGATTACATGTGTGTGTAGCATATATAACAAAGGACATACCCGAAGCTCAAAATAATCGGCCTGGGATTTGTGTTGAGTATTCGAGACCTCAGTATGTAGTTTAAAATGTCCTCCTGTAGAGGCACAAGCGCTCCTAGTTAATAAATCTCATGTTTTTAAACTCTATTTTAATGCTTTCTGTAGAATTAAGATTTAATTCAAGTATGTCTTGTGAAGTTAGTAGCCAATGTGTTTAATATTATTAAATAGAGAATAATTCAGATTTTGCATTTATATTCTAAACATAAGTACTTTGTCTCCTAGCGGGTTCCTCATTATGTTTGTTGACAAAGGATTCTTGCCAAATGTAAAGTGTTTATTTAAATATATTGTGGTTTTATATATTTTTCATTTATAATGGATCAATGTAATCTTAAATAATATCTCATTTTATGTTCTGTTATTTCATTATTTGACCTACTTGTTAGATTGCTTTCTGATCATTCCCAGTAATCCATCAATTAAAAATTTATTTCTTCATTTCTGTTTTATATTGATCTATCTCATCAAACCACATGATTTGTGCTCTCTAAAATATATTGTCTTGCATTCTATTCTCCATATAGATTGAGATTGACTTTACTGATCTTTGTTCTGCTATCAATTGGGTTTTCTTGTTGTGTAAGATTGAATCCATCCTATTATATTTCTTTCATGATCTTTGTATAAATTTAAATTTAAAAAAGCTCCAATACCAAAGATACCTGATTTCTTCCTCAAATTGTTACTAAATTTTTTCTACACTTAAATTCCTCTTTCTAAATTCCTAGAACATGCTCGATCATATCCTGGTTGGCCTTTATCGGCTGTATTCAAACCTTTATATTCAATATATTTCACTGCTTGCGGTCTATTTAACCCGGGACATAACCCTCTCAGAACTTTTGTCCTAACAGCAGTTTTGTATAGAAATGATCACTGTTCTACTTTATTTAATACGAATTATATTTTTAAAGAGACCATTTAAATTATTTCATTCAACGGAATTTAAATCAGAGGTTCAATTTTTCGATTCTATTACGACTTTAACTTCATATCACTGATTTAAGGAGGTCAACTCAAATATAAACATTTTCATTTAGCTCGTTGGTTAATTCACACATCGTATTAAATTGCCATCCAATCTAGGTTGAAGAATAGATCCACCCTATTGCTTTTTAAAATGTAATCTACTTCAAGGAATTCAGGGTTGAGTAATATTTCTAAGAGGTTGAATCGGCCTAATAATTTTTTGATCGACTTCAAAAGTTCTATGCTTACCAATTCATAAAGTTAAAACTCCAAGGTCAAATCATAGAATAAATCCGTAAAATCAAGAAAATTTTATTTTCAATATTAATATACATGAAAATCCTTTAGTAAATTCTAGTTTCAACAAATTTACAGTGTTCATTCGATCTGTTATTATTGAGTAGTTGTAATATTCACTGTACACTTAAAAATTGGGTTTAAATTTAGGGACAAGAGATCACTTATATTTCCCATACCTTTAAGCTCCTTGGTCTATAATTGGTAAATCACAGTGACTTCATTTTAAAGTCTCTTCAGAATATTTCATAAACAAATGAATTAATTTTTATAGATTAGATTTACTTTCTTATGTTCAGTAATTTTGATAATATTCAAGAAAATTTTTCCATCATTTATTTGGATCTGACAGGTAATACAAATCTGAAACGCATAAATTAAAAGATTTTCTGCAAATTTGAGTCTCCTCAACAACTTACTCTTTTATAAATCGATTTATTATTGTCGGAATATATTTTATAATGATGATATACTTTCTTTTGGACTTAGTTAGATTATACAAAGCCTCCGTAACGCAGTGGTGCGAAGTTGACTTCGGATAATAACGAAAAACTTGAGGCTCGGGTTCAAATCCTGTTGAGTGAAATAATTTGGATCTACTTATAAAACATATAAAGCGTATCCACTAAAGGTAGAACAGCTACTATTTAACTACAAAATTGCTGGCCGAAACAGTCCTTGGAGAGGACTGTGTCCTAGATTAAACAGACTCGAGGTTGTGAAATGTAGTTGTAGAATGTATTAAATAGAAAGGTTTGAAAAGCAGATGGTAATGCCTCAGCCCAAGCATGCATTGTTCTTCTTGTCTCCAGTAATCGGGTATGATTGGTGTGGTGACCTGTGATCCCCAGAATTTTGGATGGTGCGTTTACGTGTCAAAAGCGATTTAGTAATCATTTGATGGAGGAGGTTTGCACCCTCAATTAATAAATTAGAGTTTTTTTAGTTAGATCATCCATGTTTCATTAGATCACTGCCCGTACAACAAAAGCCCTTAAAAGGTGAGAGGGAGTCGGAAGATTGCATGCGTGTGTCGTCTGCGTGTCGAGAGCGGCATGCACATGTAAAAAAGGTGGACTCATGATTTGCTTTTGGTGTCCAAGACCTTTCTTTTAAGCCTAAGGAGAGAAAATCTTCAAAAGACACCCATATGAAGATAGTGTTCAAGACCTGAGTAAGGAGTTAAAACTTATCCCTGCAGAGGGAAAGATGCCCCCAGTTAAATAAATACCGTTTTCCCTTCCATATTTCAAGGCAACTGAATGATTTCTCTTCCCTTTGTTGAAAACCCAGATTCTGGACTGCATATATGGAAGTATAAGTTGATATTCTGATGACAAATATGGCTTTTTATAATATTCTCATCCCCTTTTAAGCTTCCCTATATCTTCTGAGATCTAATTTTTTGATGCTTTCCTAGTTGAAAAGTTTGATGGAAAATTATTATCTAGAATCTATTTTATACTATGTTGGGATATCAAGTGAAAGAGTGGTACACCTTACATCCACCCCATATACACTACTTCAATTGTTCTGGACTAGCACCTGATTAAACGATTATTATCGCTTTTTCAGGTTCAAAAGCATG
>JAWNLH010001274.1:0-21438 GCA_035042485.1 Drosophila cyrtoloma | reverse complement strand
ATTGCCAAATTTAATAATTCTTGTTTTTTCGCTTTTTGGACCATTCTTACTGTTCCGAGTTTGTTTTCACTCAAGAGACCTCTAAACTCAACAACTGGGCAGAATCTGTCGTGAGATAGATGACTGTAGCCTTTTTGTGGTTGCCCAGATAAGTAACACACTTATGTGTGAAGCTAATAATAGTTTATATCAGAGCGTCACGTCACAGCAGACTCATAAAAAGAAAAATCCCGAAAAAAGGGGAGTGGGCCGTTGGCGTGTATGTGCGGAAGCAGCATGTATAAAAAAGGGCTTGCCAGAAACTCGAAAGAGTAGATTAGGAATTGTTCTAAGTGCCCAGGACCTCAGTAGGCGGTTTAAAATTTCCTCCTATAGAGGCACAGGCGCTTCTAGTTGAATAAATTTCGTTTTTTTTCTAAACTCAACAATATTTTGCATAACTTACGTAACACACTTATTTGTGAGCTTATACAGATTTGACATACAGGTTATAGGCCTGAAGTCTCCTCCTTCTTGAGATTATCCTTTGGGAATAAGGTATGTGATACCTTTATAAAACCAATCATCTTCAGTTCTTGAATTCACATAGATACCTTTGATTATCTCATATAGACTTTCATGAAGAGGTTTCAATTTCTTAATAAAGAAATTATACACTCCGTCTGGGCCAGCAGCTTTCCAATTTGGAAGAAAGCTGATGGTCTTCTGGAACTCTTAAAAGGAGGGGAAGTTGTCAAATTTCCTATCTCCATCTACATGATCTTTCAGATAATCGTTGAATTGATCTTGGCCTCTCTCAGTCTCAGACTTAGTCCACATATTTGACCAATAATCCTTGACTTTGAAAACTGGGACATTACTTTCCTTGGTCACCTCACCAGATAAACTTCTATAGAATTATCTTCTATATAATTCAAAGGATCGGTTGGCTTTGGAGAAGTCTTTTCTCTTCTCATGCATTTCAATATTTTTCTTGTAGATCAAGATCTTTTCCATGATTCGGGAAATTGCCTCAGTACAGTCTATTGAATTCCCAAGCTTGAGCTTTTCTCGACTCATAAACATCAAGCATTTTCTCTTATCCTCTCTGGTTAGCTTCTCGTTTTTTTGTGACATACTAAGTAAATCACTTAAAAATTGAAGATTTAATATCTTTTTATCGATACTATTTTTCCATTTAGAGGGTGTCCGGGTTTCATGCTCTCTGATTCGTAGGTCATCTGTACAATCATGATGGTTGCAGCGATTTCTATCATTCTCGTATGGGGCTTGTTTCGAACATAGTCGCCAACTATTAGAATCAGAGACTCTAACAGCTGCGATCCACTTTATCATTAGGTATCTTCCTTGTCATTTTGCTCATCCATCCTTCGATAGACGAATTCTCTCATATTAACTTGAGGAATGCATCCTTTAACCGGATTTCGGATTTTGCATTAGTCAGATTGCAGATTTCTAACGGATTTTCAATCGTTTTGATACGCTTGATTGTGTCTCCGTCAAATCTATCAGAACGCTTTGAGACTGCCATTCTTTTAAATTCTTCTAGGGATATGTTCTTCTGGAACTTACCATAAAAGACAGTTAGAGCTCGAGTCCAGCCGAATCTAGGCATCCTTCCAAATTTTCTTTACACAGCTTCAAAAAACCCCTTTGGCCATCCAGGATCATCCGACTTGATATCGTTGATTAGGACTTCCAAAGAAGTCTTGGAGCTAGCTTGCAGATCAGGTGGTATCTTTGGGAGACTCTCTACTTCCTCAATATTCACTTCTTCTGTTACGTTCTTTGGTTTTCTTGATTTTTATTTTCTTGTTCAAAGTATTCAATTTTATCCAAACCCATAATTTAATAAATGAATAAAGAATTTATTTAATGGGTAATCTAAAGATTATCAACTACTCTTTAATCGATTCCATGTCGGTTCTCTTATCTCCACCTGATGATCTAATCACTAACTGCTCAAGACTCACATGGTTGTCCGCGTCTTTCAAATGAAATAGACTCGAGAGTTTTCTTGAGTACAATAGACTGGATGTACGCTTCGACTTTAGGCTCAATTCCTAAATTATATTCACTTTGCACTTGTAAATCAATGATAACTCATTTGCTATTAAATCGTATTTTCTAGTTTTTTCATTTTTAACTTGAGTTAATAGGTCAAGATTGGTAATTCCAACCTCGATCAGAGTTATTTCATTTTTATCATATAAGAAGATATCTGGTCTATCATGTTGTAATTCTTGTATCTACTCGAATCTCGACATTTTCATTTGCAACAACTTCTTGAACGGAATGAGATTTCAATTTTCTTGTCTTCTTAATTCCAAATTTCCTACACAATGATAAACGTATGCACCTTAATACTTCATTATGCCTTCTCATCGAATCATGTCCTAGCATACGATCGTTAATAAATGAATATATTTAATTAAAATTATAGTGGAAGATCTAAATGATCAGTTTCAGTCTTTTTCAAACATGCAAAAACAATCAAGCCAACCAAGACGATAAGAATAGCCCAGAAGTACCATTTTCTGGAAATTGAAACATTCTCTTCTTTTTGTTCTTTTTGGTTTTTCGTTTTTGCTAGAATATCTACTTGCAGAGGAAGTATTGGGTCTGATGTGGCTTGGGTGTCGATTAGGCCTTGATCTTGTTCGATTTTATTCTCCTCTGTTGCAATGAAGTCTTCTTTTACTTCCTCTAAAGGTACTTCTTCCAAATGAGAATCCATATTTTTAGCATCTAAGTCATCTAATTCACAGGAACGAGTTAAAATGCCAGAAATTGCCGTTTGATCATTTTCGTATTGAACTGAGATATAATCTTTTTTGTCGTAAGAATTGTCGATGGATAAGCTTAAAAGTCTCTGATGGGAATGATTGATGTTGATCTTTTAGATTTACAAGATTAAATCGTAATCGGAAGTATTTACATCTATCGTCAGCAGTTAAGTTTAATTCACGAATTTTGGCGTGTATCCTATTTGGAAGAGCTCTAAATTTTGTTGCCTTTTCTTGATTCTCTGTGTCATTTGAAAAGAAATATTTCACTCTGTTCCAAAAAGATGATTCATCGTAAAGATCATCGACCAATAGACCGACATATTTCTGTTCGAAGAGTGTCTCTAAAACCAAAATATTTTGAAAATCTGTATCGTCGAAATTTTCAGGTGCCTTTTGTAATAATTCATCAGAAAGCCACATCAAAAAGTCAATGCGATTTTTATAACTCAAATCCAAAATAGTTTCGGGACGGAAGAAATCATTAAAGTGATAAAAGTCCCATGTCATGAGATTCTCGGAGGATAGGTGATTCTTCATCAAATCTAAGAGATTATCGTTATTGTGGACAGCATAAGCCATGCAATCTATGATTAATCTATTGAATATAATACGAATCACATCAGAACTTGATGTGCTTGCTACATTCTTTGACTCGGAAATTAAGGAATGAAGCGTTTGAAGTATGTTTAGAGCATAGAAAGCTCGAGATGGTTGAGATTTTCCAGGGTTTGTAATAATGCACTCTTTTTTAATTAATTCATCAGAGGCTGAGGGGTCATTCATATAGTCTTCAAAATCTTGGGCCATTGATGCAAGTTTATCGTCTTCTTTCAAATCTTCCAAAATAATATTCAGGAATATTGAAACACTTTCATAACCCCCGATTTTATAGAATCTCTTCAAAAAATCAATATGAGAAATTAAATTTGGGGATTCTTCGAATTTCTTTCCAATACCATCACTGAACAACCCTATTGGTTTGTTATAAGCATTTTTATCAGTGTAGCGACTAGTATCGATATAACTAAGCAGGTCGTTAATAATTTGAATCTTCTCTTCGGGGTTGAAACAGTTATCTTGAAAAAGATTGTTTAAACCGGTTTGTACAATCCTATGGCATGCATAGATCCTTTTCTTCGAGATATTTACTCTAGCTAGATTTATAGAAGCAACGTCGATGCCGTGGACATTACCTATATTTGTATCAATGCTAGGATCACCTTGTTTGTTCAAAATTATAAAGGGATTGTTCTTCGATTCAGAATGTATGTTCCTTCTTGCCGATAGCATGTTAGTTGCTGAGAGAATAAAACTCAAAAATTTCATGGATTTAAAAATTTACTTTAATTTATACTTAATTTTTGATCAAACTACATTGATGCATTAAAAATGATCAAAAAAACCCTCTTTAAATACAAGTCAAAAATCATATAGTTAATTTGATTAAAACAATTAACTTGGTCAATAAAGGGTAAATTTACTCTAAACCAGTATTTTTGTCGAGTTTATGACATGTGATTTTAAGTCGTCAATCATTCAAATGTTAAAAAAGGCAAATCTTTTTTTTAAGTAATCTAGGAAGATGGATTTGATTCATTTATTTCTAATCAAGTAAGTTATTACATACTAAGGAATATCATTGAAGAATCTTTATAGTTATTTTAACAATTAGAATTGAGCCTAAAGTCGAAGCGTACATCCAGTCTATTGTACTCAAGAAAACTCTCGAGTCTATTTCATTTGAAAGACGACGAAATATTGAAGAGGCGGACAACCATGTGAGTCTTGAGCAGTTAGTGCTTAGATCATCGGGTGGAGATAAGAGAACCGACACGGAATCAATTAAAGAGTAATTGCTAATCTTTAGATTACCCATTAAATAAATCCTTTAATCAATTTTAACAATTATACACACTTTTAAAAAAAATCTTAGTATAAAAATGATTAAAAAATTTTAAAAAATGGTCGGAATCGATTTATAGTGATTATAATTTTCTTCATTGAAATTCATTTTAACAAAAATTGATATTCTAAAATTTCAGGGACAAGATAGACAGTTTATCATATATAAAGGATCTTATTATTTTGTTCAGACAACACAGCATTCTTCTATGAAGTTTTTTAAGAGAAATATTTTTGAGAAGCTTTCTGATTAAAGAAACTTACATTGAAAATGAAATCAAGAGATCAATTTTAAGAAGCTGATGGAAACACACAATAAATCTTTAAATTTATTCATTTGCTTTGAAATGCAGATCGAAACCTTTTATTCAATAACTTTATAATTAAAAGTTTGCTGTGCTTTTGTCACATCCAAAGCTAAAGGATGAGTACCATAAGGTTGAATGTGCCAAGAGATACTCATAGAATGAGGCTAAGTCTCAAGCAACCATTTGTAGTATTGTATAGTAGAGATAAGTTGCATTAAGAAAAGAAGCCCATAGATAAGGACAAAAGATGAAAAAAAGTTGTTCTTATATAATATATTCTAAATTAAAATTGGGTTATTTTTACATTTTTTTTAAGAGAATGAAAGTGATCTATTAAAATTTTATTTTTCAAAACAATTTGCTAAAAACTTGGCACAGCCAATCTAAAAAGCACGAAACAGATACTCTAACTGCACGAAAGGTATGCTTTATGGATTAGTCTAGACCAATCATATTCTAGCATCCTTCGATAGTTGGTAGGGCGTGATATGCTTTATACCCATTCCATATACAAAGACGCTCTTAAGCCATTCGGAATTTGAAACGAAAAACACTACATAGGATGACTATATGTCGTAAAGAATAAAGACCTGCACCCATAACGCCCACAACAGAGTTGCTTTACTGATATTTGCAGGCTGCTGACTTCATTATTGTTTATATATCATAAAAAATTTCAAGGAATTAAGAAAGAGTTAATCAGACTCTTAATAGATGCACCAAGTTTTTGTGCTAGATGTAAAGTGCATATTCTACCGCAATAAAATATGAAGGTGTTTTCCTTTTTTACTGTAGTTTGATGTCATCTCTGACCTAAATAATTTCTTGAAATAAATATGGCTAATTCCTACTTATACCTTTATCAGAGCGTACTCTTGATATTATTGTTCCTACTATGAATCAATAATTTTTGTTAATTTTATCTTAAAAAGTCTTTGTAATTTCATTATATTCATTTAATAAAACTACACTTAAAAAGCTTCCTACCGATATTTAATTTATCAGTTAATAAAATTCAATCAGTATTTGATCTGATGCTTATCTTTAATTCATGAAGATTTATTTCAACTATCTCGACCTTGAAAAGCTAGACGACTACAACACTCTCCACGATTCCATGGGGCACAAATGTATTGACTTAAAGGGATTGACCGATTTCAAAAGACTTTTGGTAATTTTCATTTTCCAATATGATCAGTAATTATCTAGAATTAAAGAAAAAAAAATTAGATGAAAAATAACGATTTTCAAGCAATCAGTTTGTGATTTAAAGTAAACATATCAAAATCTATGAACTCTGAATCTTGGCTGTAACGGGTTTGACGGCTCTGAAGAAGGAACCTGTAAACATCAATACTAATTTTCTGTTAGCTATTGCTGCTAGATCTACTTCCGAACATAATTATAATAAGTAGAAGAACATTTAAAGACGACATATTTCTTAAGTCGTAGATTTAAATACTGACAAATCAACAAATCCTATTATCATTGATGTTTCAACATTAGCACTCTTTTGTTCCAAATTTATGATCTAATCATCCAAAGGATGAAAATAGCATTGTTTCAATAGGCTTGACCTATGAATGAATATTGAAAGGATTAAAACCGTTAAAATGTTTAATAAATATTTATCCATAAAAATTATACTCACGCTGTAAATCCAAAGTCGGCATTTAACATATTCAATGAAATCATACTCAATAAACATGTTAGCAAACAATAAAGTTCGTCTTTAGTGACTTGATTAATTCTTAAAGCATTTATTTATTTTCACATAAGAAGTTACAATTTGTAAGAGCCCGGGTATTCTTGGATCGAATATGTAATGGATCCTTCTGAATACTCTTAATTTTTGAGTGATCCTTGGTAGCTGAAAAGATAAGTAATCTAAGAAGGAGTATAAAAATAGACCTCAAGTATCAATTTTTAAAAATTAAAGCATTTTCATCAACCAGTGCCTTTAGTATCTGTTTTTCTCATGATTTGGAGTAGAAATGTGACCCCTAGCATCGTCATCGATATTATTTGATTCATTGTCAACGTTAAAATTCTTGATTTCACAAAGTTCTTTTTTATCTGAAAATTCAACAGATTTTCCGAAACTCCATACTAAGATTGGGTTAGTTCTTACTTGCTAACGGTGGTTTCTGATCGGTATTCCTTGTTGTGCCAGCACATAAAATGAAAATTTTCAGGTTCACTTCACGGGCTACAATATATAACGATGCTAAATCATTTAATCTCTGCTTTATCTTAAGTTGAACAGCTTCGAATTGGTTTAACTCTTCTGGTTTCTTCGAAGATAAAGAATTTGAGTATTTATTTAAAAAGTTGAATTTGACATCCAGATCGTAATATAATTTTTTAATATCATTCTTGCCGATGAATTTCCAGGAAATTAAAATTATTTGATATTGATAGTCTTCTGAATACTTCGCTACATTTAATAAAAAATTAATTGAAAAAGAAAGCAAAAAATTAAAGACATTTTGACCATTAAAATACAAAATATTTTCGGCATCGAAGTAATCATTAAAATTATGATCAGCTTAGAATTGGAGATTTTCAGGGGTGATTTCGGTTTTCATAAATAATAAGAGATTTTCGTCATCAAAAACAACATAAGCCATGCAATATACAATCAACATGTCGAGTAAAACGCGAATTGTATAGATATTCTGGAAGTCTGCTGCTTTCTTAGACTCTTCAATTAAAGAAGCAAGTATTTTATTTATGCTCACAAATGGAAGGTTTGAAGCTGATGTATTTTGGCGTTGTTTAGCTCAGAACTCTCTATTTCTTGATATATTTGCTTGGTTGCTGGGTTAGCTATATACTCTTAGATTTTCTGGGCTAATGCTGTAGGATTTCCGTCCACTCTCAAATCTTTAAAAACAGTATTCGTGAATCCTGAATTACAGTTATATTTGTCGATTACAGAAAGTTTCTTCACATAATCGATAAGAGAATCCAAATTTGATGATTCTTTGAAATTACTTGAAACATTATTAAGGAAGAACCTTATCAGCCTGATATGTATCAAAATATTATCGTGACAAGTAGTATCGACATACGAAAGCATTGTGTCTATAATATAATTCTTATCTGTGAATTGAAAATATTTAGATTTAAAAAGATTCTCTAACCGATCTCGTGTCATCCTATAATATTCAAAGATACTCGCATCCGAGATATCGACTTGAGATATATCTATAAAAGCAAAATTGCTGCCATCATCTTGCCTGATCTCTTAATGATTACTAGAATTATTTCCATTGGCGTTCTCAAGATATACTATTTGAATTTGCAGTCGAACATCATTCTTACTACTTGCCAATAAAGTATTCATTGTTGAGAAAGCAAAACTCGGAAATTTCATGGATTTAATTGTTCTAAATTTTTGATCCTTTTTTTTGATAATTTTCAATAAAAGAGTTATTGAAATAAGTAGAAAAAAATCAATTCAGTCAAGAGTAGTAAAAATCATGACTCGATGTCCACCAAACAGGCACCTTGGTTCAGTTGTGCTTCTTTTATCATTGTCAGTGATCTTTGAAATTTAATATAATTTCACTTTTTAGATTCAATAGAGCTTCACATATGAAATTTTCAAAGCAAACTGACATCTTTATTTATTTAAGACGATGAGACTTATTTAACAATTTTTATATAAAAAATTGATCTCTGAAAATAATTAAAAAAAGCAATTTATTTTCACTATATTATTATAGCTAGTGAGTGATTGATTAAAACCTTATTGTCAAGTTGGTTGCTAAAAACCCCACTTGGATGGAGAAAACTTGGACTATCCAAGAGAAAATGGGGAAAACATTCAACGGATCATTCTAAATTCAGGGTTAGCCTCTATCATACTGTGATGAGCTTCGATAACTAAGAGTACCATATATGTTTTATACTCAAAGTGAAATGGCTTCGTGTTCATATATAACCACTTTCTTAAACCATCCGGTATTTTGAAACCAAAAGTCACACAGGACTCCTATGTGTCGTAAATGCTCGAGCACGAGCTTTACATCCTAAGTAGTGACTGCAGACTTGTTTTACAGACAAATGCACCCTGCTGTCTTCCTCATTTTTTAAAATTTCATAAAAATTTTAACAAGGAGTTAAGAAGAAGATAACCAATCACTTAATGGGAGCACCAACTTTCAGCACTATAAAATGCATATTATATCGCAAGAAAGTATGAAGATGCATTCCTTTCTTGCTCTAGTTTAAAGTCATCTAGGACAAACTAATTTGGTTTAGTTTTGAATAAATCCATGAAAAAAATTCCAATAAATTAAAAATTTTTAAATAAATAAATCTTAGTCGATTCATTGTCTCTATAAAGGGTAGAATCTGTCGTGAGACGAATGACTGTAACCTTTTCGTGGTTGCCCAGATATGTAACACACTTATGTGTGTGAAACCAATAACAGTTTATATCAGTACGTCACAGCAGACTCATAAAAAGAAAAATCACGAAAAAAGGGGAGGTGGGGCCGGTGGCGTGTGCGGCATGGATAAAAAAGGGCTTGCCCGAAGCTCGAAAGGGTGGGCTTAGGATTTGTTCCAAGTGCCCAGGACCTCAGTAGGAGGTTTAGAATTTCCTCCTATAGAGGCACAGGCGCTTAGAATAAATTTCGTTTTTTTTATTGCCTCTATAAAGGGTAGAATCTGTCGTGAGACGAATGACTGTAGCCTTTTCATGGTTGCCCAGATATGTAACACACTTATGTGTGTATAACCAATAACAGTTTATATCAGTACGTCACAGCAGACTCATTAAAAAAAATCACGAAAAAAGGGGAGGTGGGGCCGGTGGCGTGTGCGACATGGATAAAAAAGGGCTTGCCCGAAGCTTGAAAGAGTGGGCTTAGGATTTGTTCTAAGTGTCCAGGATCTCAGTAGAATGTTTAAAGTCTCCTGCTATACAGGCACAGGCACTTCTAGTTGTTTCGTTTTCTTTTAATTGTCTCTATAATATTTTGAAAAAAATAACTGTTGTTCTGAAATTTGTAAGGAAGAGAATTATTTTTCATAGACACGTCCATTTAATTATTACTCTCTATATGAATTGATTGAGTTGAGGATGACCGGATGATAACATTCAAGAACTGATCATCATTCTACACGGCTTGGTTGTTGGAAAATCAATTTCCGTAGAATGAATTTGATTGTGAGAGGAAATATTTAAGAATTCAATTTCCATATTTTACTTCATTTGCAAATTTACAATAAAATGTAATTGGACGGCTTTGCCTTCTTCTTCATAGTACGATTTGTAGGCTGTTTCTAGGCAGCCCATCAGGGTTTTATCGGAACTGGGACACTCTCTTGGTGTATTAGGCCTTAGGGCTCCAATCATGCGAACATATAGATTGTTGGCCTTCTATTCTACTTCAAAACCACTATTAAGCATATTTATTAAATAGTTTTTCTTTAAATAGGGTTTGTGCTATACTTAATTTATTCAACTAGAAGCACATGTACCTTGGAAGAAATATTAAGCCCACCTTTTCTAACAAGGCGTTTTTTAAGTCTGACACCTTCTGGTCCCATCTTCCCTTTTTACGATGTTTTCTTTTTAAGAAGAGACAGTGGCGCTCAGGTATAAACTGTTATTGACTTCAAACACATAAGCGTGCTACTTGTCCGGGCAACCACGGAAAGTCTACAATCTTCCGTCTCACGACAGATTCTTCCCAGCTACGAAAAGATTACAGTCGGCTCTTTTAAACAAACTCTACCTAGTTATGTCTTGGGGTTTTTTTGTACCTGAGGTGAAAGAATCTTCAAAAGATAACCATATGAAAGTATAGCCCTTACCAATCCTATATAAGTAGTGAATACTTTTATATGTCTTAGTGAACCTTTAAAATGCGTAATATTGATGAAGTAATTCGATGCAGAAGGAAATATTTGCATTTTTGCAGTGATCTTTTCGGATGTATTCTCATGTGATACTTCATTGGCGATCTACAGAACATCATTGCTGTTATCCATGAATTGGGAATTATCCACTTAGAATTTCTTTTATTTCCTTTTCGACTCTAGTCCTGAGATATTGATCCTTTCATTTGGGGTTAAGAGACCTGACCCGAAGCAATGTACATTCTAAAAAGAGTAATACAAATCAGAATTGAATATTTCCTTGATAAAAATTGAATAATAATTAACATTATTAAGGAACTTTCCGAAAGCTCTATGAAATTGTGCCAAACCGGCTCAAATGAACACGAAAGTTATAACAGTTAGAATTTAATGTCAATCCCATAAAGTTATCTATTAAATAACTATTAATATTAATTGGTCCAAATATATTTAATTAAATGTAAAGGGACATGTCTGAAAGAGCGGATTCAATCGTGCTCAAAGAAGCAAACAAAACTGAATAAAAGGAAAGCCCAGAACTGCCATTTAGTAAAAATTGACTCAGTATCTTGTTTTTTCAATGAGTTTAATGCCAAAAGGCTACTCTCAGCCATGTTGGAAATTGTGCTATTGTCAGATTCTTCTTCAGGTAAGGGATCAATTGATCTTTTCAAAAATCCAGGGATAAGAATAGGTTTGATTATCTTTGATGAATATGATTTAGAAGGTGCATTTTTTTTACTAGCAACAAGACCAAACCTAAAGTTCAGGTTCTCTTCATCAGCTAATCCATATTTTAATGGTTTATTACGATGTATTTCACTTATCTTATTTATGATATCTCCGAACTGCTTTTCCTTTACTTGGTCATTTGAAAATAAGGCTTGGTTGATACATATAAAGATAGCAGAAGACTTCCCAAATTTTCTTTTAAAAAAGCAATTCCATATAAGTAGAATATTTTGATAATAGGATTCAGCAGAGTCATCTGATTTCTTTTTTATTAATTTATTTCCAAACCAAAGCAAAAAATCACCAGTATTTTCACAGTTCAAATACAGAATAGCCGTGGGACAGAATAAATTAATAAAACAGGAATCATTCCATAATCTGAGATTCTCATCTGAAAAGTGGTTTTTTATCAACTCTAAGATGATAGGGTTATCATAAACGATATAAGCCATATAATCTATGATCAGCTTGTTGAATAGGTTCGAAATATTATTGAAATCCCGGTCGTCTGGTTTTTTCTCAGACTCTGAATTTAAAGCAAAAAGAGTTTCAAGTATGATAAGAGCATATAAAGATCGAGGTTCGGATACTTCAGATTCATTCTGACGTTCTTCAATTTGTTGTTCAGATAGTTTAGAATTATCTTTGACCATCAAATCTTTAAAAACAACATCCAGGAATCCTGAAGCAGATCCAAGGCTGAAGGTTGCAGAAAATTTCTTCAAAAGAGCAATTTCAAAAATGAAACTCGACAATCTCGATACAATTCTATCGAATAATATGCTTTCGTCCTTCTTGTGGAACTGATGATTGTTGTAGCGGTCAGTATCAATCAAATTCAACAGTTCGTTCAAAATTTGATTCTTCTCCTGTCGATTGAAACATTCAGCATGAAAAAGATTGTTCAAACCGTGTTGTATAATCCTATGGTTGTCATAGAGAACTTCATGTGAAAATTCCACATTATTGAGATTTATGAGATCAACAAGGATAACATGGTTATTATTGATATCTGGGATATGATCAGATTCTCTTTGTTCGGGTTTGTTGGAGATAAATGATCTGTGAAAGTGGCCTGAGCCCTCTTCATTACTTGCCGATAAAGTGTTCATTACTGCAAAGGCAAAGCTCAAAAATTTCATGGGTTAAAATTTAAAAATTTTTTAATAATTAATTTTCTAATCATTTTTTTACTGAAAATGAGCAAAAAAAGCGGATTGAAATAATCCAAAAAATGTAATTAATTCAATTGAAAATAGCCAATTCAGTTAAATTTAATATTTCACTCGACCAAGAAATTTGGTTGAATTTACTATCAATAATTTTGAATTTCAATTTTTTAAATTTTGAAAATACATTTTTTTTTTAATTTTATTAAAATGATCTTGTAAAGCTGATTAGATTTAATTGTAGATCAAATAATTTATCACTTTGAGAGAATCAATTCTGAAGAATTTTGTTTGTGATCTGAGCCGAGGAGATCATTTTAAGAATTTGTACTTGAAACAATTCCATCTCTGAAAATAATTAAAAATTTTTAAGTACAAATTTCTTTATTTGGCTGATTGAACATTATAATTTCCTTCATTAAGAAATCATTCCAACATATTTTGAAAGGCTTCAATTGCCAGGGAGAGGAGAAGAAGTTCTCAACGTCTTTATAATCCTTTTCATTGAAATTTTATTTAGATCTAACAAAGTCCACTTCAAAGAAATTTTTTAATAAAAATTTTTCATCATGAATTCAAGCCAGAGCGTTCTAAACGTGATTTTTTTGCAAAAAACTTCTTGGTGTTTCAAAATAAGATGAATAAATTTGTCAAGATAAATAAAACCAGTAGAATTATTTATAGAAATTGATTGAAAACCACAATAAAATTTTAGAGTCTTTCATTAATGTATAAAGAAAAGACGAAAATTGTTGCTTAATAAAATTACATATTAAACCTATATTTGATTTGATATTGAATCATCTTCAGTATTTAATATTTAAATTAGTGAATGTGAAATTTCTAGTAACTAGATTTTAATAGAAATTTACCTAAAATATTTATTCAATTACATTTTAAATAGGATCACAATTTGAGCTATTGAAGAACCAAGAGTCAAATCATGAAATCTTAAATGGACCCATCACTAATCAAACAGTAAAATCTAAATATATTTGGTGAATGGGATCAAGCTTGAAATAAATGATGAGGGCCTTCAAACGCTCTTTTAATACAAGGAAAAGTGACTATAACTGAAAAAAAAAATCAAATCAAGAAACAATCACTATTTGAAGTTCTGCCAACTGAAGGATTTTAAATCTCTGTTAATTAAAAAACAATTGCTGAACTTTTTAATGTAAAAAAACTGGAATAAGTTCGAGATAATTCTGAAATAAATCAAAAAGTAAATTACTTTGGTGCTGTCCTATGGTATATTGTACACTTCATATGGTATAAACTTGTGATTACTATTAAAGTCTTGCCTGGTTTGATCATTCTTAACTTCTTAAGAAATTATTTTATTAATATGTCATAAATTATCTATTGGTTCTATCTAAGTGTAGACTAATTAAAAACATTTATCATAGTCTGACAGAATCTGGATGAATGCTTCGAATCATTTGTTCTTGAGAAGTTTGTCCCAATAACCACTAATTCACATCTTGAAAAATGAAGCCTCCGGTAGCGGAATGGTATGGAGTTAAAGTCGTAAAATAACGAAAAACTTGAAACTCGGGTTCGAATCCCGTTGAATGAAATAATTTGTGTCTATTTATAAAACATATAGAGCGTACCCAATAAAAGCAGAACTGCTACTACTTAACCACAAAATTTCTGGCCGAAGAATGTCCTTGGAGAGAACTGCGTCTTCAGTTAAATAGACTGTGAGGTTGCAAATCTGGTTGTAGAATATATTGAATAAAAAAGTGGATGGTAAAAGCCCCAGACCAAGAATGAATTGTTCCTCTTATCTCCAGTAGTCAAAACCTGCCAGTGTATAATGATGTGTATGTAGCAGTGATCATGAGGGAGGATAAAGACAACGTCATGCCTGGATGATGATACTAGACTGTTCAGCATTCAAAGATGATAGATATGCATTACTAAGCGAGATAAAAGATGTGTTAAAATTTAAGGCTGGAAATGCGCATGTAGACAGGCTTGTAGAATTCTGCTTAAAAAAAACGAAGCAACTAGAAGCGCCTGTATCTCTATATAGGAGGAAATTTTAAACCTTCTACTGAGGTCCTGGGCACTTATAACAAATCCTAAGTTCACTCATTCAAGCAAGTCCTTTTTTATCCATGCCACTCCCACCCCCCCCCCTTTTTTCGGGGTTTTCTTTTTATGAGAAGGCTGTAACGTTCTGATATAAACTGTTATTGGTTTCACACACATAAGTGTATTACTTATCCGGACAACCACGAAAGGGCTACAGTCATATGTCTTTAGACAGATTCTGCCAGGGAATTCTGCTTAAATGGGGAAGTTAACGTTGGCCTAGATAAAAATATAATGAAGAACTATAGAAGGTGAGTTGTTATATTTATGAGTAAATTGGGAAGGAACTGGGGATTGCAATAAGAAGAATATTTACTGAGAAATATAACAACTCACCCATATTTGGATAATATGTACCATAACAAGCGAAAAGGGAATGGTAAAACTAGCTTTAAGCAGGCTGTACGAAGAGCAAGGTGAGAACAAGACGAATCAACTGTTAAGACCTGGGAAGTTCCTACCAACCTTGAACTTCACAAGGGTCCAACGGGTTGTGAAATAGCCGGCAGCCTTTGACCACAAGAAGTGTCAGCAGACTTTTACCTTTTAGTTAGATTCATTGGGTTAAAAAATCAAGTTAAAAATTAAAAACTCAAAACTTTTTAATGGCGGAAGACCAGAGCCTGAAAAAAAAGCTTCAAAAAAGGCGGGTGGGCCGCAAGACCGGTCGAGATGCATATGTAAAAATGGCTCGCTCAAAGCTCGAAAGAGTGGGCTCAGGATTTGTTTTGAGGGCCCAAGACCTGAATACGTGATTAAAACTTCCCCCCTGGAGAAACACAGGCACCCCAGTTAAATAAATTTCGTTTTTTTTACTGATCATCAGAATTTAGGATAATCAGTCTGTGTGTAAAAAGTGGTTCAGTAACCATCTGATGAAAGAGATTGGTGTCTTCAGTATTAGAGTTCTTTTTAATGAGAGTAGATTTCTAAATTTGAAATAATTTGATCACTCGATTGTCAAGAAAAAATGACAAATAGCATTTTAAATAATGACTTTCTCTTCAAGAGATAAGCATTTGTTTATATTATGATGGCCCGACTCCCTACAGATTTAAAAACGAATTCCGCTGAAAAACTTTAATAAGACCCTGAAAATTACTAATTATCAGGTAACCATACCCATAGACATCAATTACCAAAGGCACATTGCATTATCAATATCACATATGAGCTTATGCTATGCCCATCGGTTGGGATACACTTAAAAATTTTTTACCCGATCCACTCACGCAATCAGCAATTGTTCTTTTCTTTCATTCTCTTCTAAGAATTTTCCATTTAATTTGAGGTTAAAAGGCTTAGACCCGAAATAATGAGAATTTAAAAAGAACAGATAAATCACAATTAAAAATAGAAATATAATCAAACTTCTTAGTCAACATTCCGAAGATCTTATAAAATCGTGTCGACACGACTCAAATCACATGGAAGATTGTAGCGATTTCAATTTAATCTTCATCTGTAAATTTACTTAATAAGTCATTTTTTATTGCAATTTCGTTGTCAAATTAATATATTTAATTAAAACTTGAGGGGAATGTTGAACAAACAAAATAAATTTCATTCAAACAACCGAATACAACTAATCCAACCAATAAAGTAAGAATGGTCCAGAAGTACCATCTATTTGAGATTGAATCATTAACATCTTCTTGACTATCTTGAAATTGTAGTAAATCAATTACCTTATTGTCTTGTATTTCTGGAATTTTGATCTTAATTCTTTGATTAGATAAATCTTGTTCTATAAAAGGGAGGGTACTTCACTTCTGCTCTCTTTTGTTACAAATGTTGTTTTAATGAAATCGATGGGCACTGCTGACAGATGATCTGATTTAGTAGATCCGCTTAAATTTTCAGGTAAAACTTCCATATATTCAGGCATGGCATGTGTTCTGCTATCAGAATCACTCTGCTCATGAATATTCGAATGAGATATTTCAGGGTCATCTTTTACTTTCTCCTGAGCTTAATATCCTCTGGATGACTTTGATCAAGGGGATTCAAATGAGATATTTCGCTGTTATTTTCAATTTTCTCCTGAGCGTTAATATCCTCAGAATGATTCTGATCACTGAGATTCGAATGAGATATTTCGCTGTTATTTTCAATTTGCTCCTGAGCGTTAATACCCTCTGGATGACTTCTGATCATGAGTATTCGAATGAGATATTTCGCTGTTATTTTCAATTTTCTCCTGAGCGTTAATACCCTCTGGATGACTTTGATCAATGGATTCAAATGAGATACTTCACTGCTATTTTCAATTTGCTCCTGAGCGTTAATACCCTCTGGATGACTTTGATCAGGGGATTCAAACGAGATACTTCACTACTATTTTCAATCTCCTGAGCTCCAATACCCTCGGATGACTTTGATCAGAAGGATTCAAATGAGATCTTCACTGCTATTTTCAATTTGCTCCTGAGCTCCAATACCCTCTGGATGACTTTGATCAGAAGGATTCAAATGAGATACTTCACTGCCATTTTCAATATGCTCCTGAACGTTAATATCCTCAGAATGATTCTGATCATAGAGATTCAAATGAAATGCTTCACTGTTATTTTCAATTATCCCCCGAACGTTAATATCCTCTGGATGACTTTGATCATGGAGATTCAAATGAAATACTTCACTACTATTTTCAATTTGCTCCTGAACGTCAATATCCTCAGAATGATTCTGATCATAGAGATTCAAATGAAATACTTCACAGTTATTTTCAATTTGCTCCTGAGCTTCAATATCCTCTGGATGACTTTGATCAGAAGGATTCAAATGAGATACTTCACTGCTATTTTCAATTTGCTCCTGAACGTCAATATCCTCAGAATTATTCTGATCATGGTGATTCAAATCAAATGCTTCACTGTTATTTTCAATTTGCTCCTGAACGTCAATATTCACAGAATGATTCTGATCATGGAGATTCAAATGAAATGCTTCACTGTTATTTTCAATATGCTCCTGAGCTTTAATATCCTCCGATTCATTGCTCTCAATTGCATTTGCTGGATTACTTACCTCATCACAAATTTTAGGTATAAGGCCATATACACTGTCTAAAGTATCAGGTATAAGAATAGGTCTAATCGGGTCTGTAGATTCATAATCAAGATTCGCTCCTTGGGCAACAAGACAAAACCTAAATTCCGTTTGAGGTTGCTTTTCATCTATAAATTGATATTTAAATATTAAAGGAACAAGGTATTGATCTATTCTAGCTGGAATGGCTCTAAACATCCTTGCCTTTTCTTGATCTTCTTTGGCCTTCGAAGAACAATATCCAAAAATCCTCCAAATAGAATATCCAGAGTAAAGATGATCAGCCAATTTGCTTATATCATTTTGGGTTAAGAATTGCTGCAAGAGAAAAAGATTTTGATAAGTAATGTGGCTTGGATTTATCGATTCCATCTGTATTAAATGATCGGAAAACCACTGTAAAAAATCAATGCGATTTTGACAATTCAAGTACAAAATGGTAGTTGGAGAAAAGTAATCATTAAAGTTATACTCTTCCCATACTTTAAGGTTGTCAAAGGAAAGGTGATCTTTCATAAAAACCAAGAGATTTTGGTTGTCTTGAATGACATTGACAAAGCAATCTATGATCAAATAACTAAGTAAGCTGCAGATTACGCTAAAATTTTCTGGCTCAATAACATTCTTTTCTTCTAAAATCCAAGACATTAATGAATTGAATCTAGCTAAATCAACAGGGCCACGTATACTAAAATCTTGAATAGCTAGGGAAAAATTGGAGAAGTCTTCAATTTTCTCCAATTCTTTAAAAACAGCACTCATGAATTCTGAATTAAAGAAATGGCTCTTCATTTCTAACAATTTGCACAAAAAAGCAATATGGAAAAGTAAATAGCTTGTTTCTTCTAGGCTGTCTTCCATATGCTTGATCAAACCAGGGTTATCAAACAAATTTGTCCATCTGTTCTGAATTGAAATATTATTGGAGGTACTAGAATCGATGCAAGTAAATATTTGAACTAAAATTTGAATCTTATCTTTATAATCAAAGCATTTGGCTTGAAAAAGATTGTTTAAACCATTTCGTACAATTAAATGATGTTCGTATTGCTTTCCCTTTGGTATATTCACATTAGCTAGATTTATAAAAGAAAAATCAAAAACAGGTGTAGTATTTGTCTTTGAATAATTACTATGATGTTCCCTCTCTATATTCATAAGCTGAGATGCTTCTGCTTCATTTTCATAATCATTTACACTACCTACCAATAAGATATTCCTTACTAATAAAGCAAAACCCAGAAATTTCATGGATTTAAAAGCTGAAAAATTTTTGTATTACTTTTCATCATTTTTTATTGAGAATGATTAAAAAAAACGGACTAAGATAAATCCAAAAATGCAATTAATTCAATCAAGAGCGACTAAATTATGATTAAATATTCTCTAACCCAAAAACTTGATTTGATTTTTTAATGATGACTTTGAAATTTTATTCATTTCTCAAATTTGAAAATATTAAATTTCTTTAATTTTTTACATTGATTTTTGAAAGTTGATTCATTTTAATTTTCCAGATCAAATAATTTATCGCATCTGAAGCTCCAGTTTGAAAGAATTTTTGTATAAAACGATTCGTCCTTGAAAATAATTAAAAAATTTTTATTCATCTATTGAAAATCCGAAATTTCTTGATTAAGAGAACAAAAAAAAAAGAAACAACTAGAATCACCTGTGCCTCTATAGGAGAAAATTCTAAACCTCCTACCGAGGTCCTGGGCACTTAGAACAAATCCTGAGCCCACTCATTCAAGTAATCTCTTTTTTATCCATGCTGCATACACACACACACACGCATGCAATCATCCGGCCTCACTTCCGCTTTTTTCGGGATTTTTCTTTTTATGAGGAGGCTGTGATGTTCTGATATAAACTGTTATTAGTTTCACAGATATAGGTGTGTTACTTATCCGGGCAACCATGAAAAGGCTAAAGCCATCCGTCTCACAACAGATTCTGCCCAGGGAATTCTGCTTAAAAAAAACGAAACAACTAGAAGCGCCTGTGCCTCTATAGGAGGAAATTCTAAACCTCCTACTGAGGTTCTGGGCACTTAGAACAAATCCTAAGTTCACTTTTTCGAGCTTCGGGCAAGCCCTTTTTATCCATGCCACTCCCGCACACATACACACACACACACATGCAATCATCCGGCACACCCCCTTTTTTCGGGGTTTTCTTTTTATGAGTCTGCTGTGACGTGACGTGACGTTCTGATATAAACTGTTATTGGTTTCACACACATAAGTGTATTACTTATCCGGGCAACCACGAAAGGGCTACAGTCATCCGTCTCACAACAGATTCTGCCCAGGGAATTCTGCTTAAATGGGGAAGTTAACGTTGGCCTAGATAAAAATATACTGAAGAACTATAGAAGATGAGTTGTTACATTTATGAGTAAATTGGGAAGGAACTGGGGATTGCAATAAGAAGAATATTCACTGAGAAATATAACAACTCATCCATATTTGGATAATATGTGTCATAACAAGCAGAAAGGAAATGGTAAAACTAGCTTTAAGCAGGCTGGGCAGAATCTGTCGTGAGACGGATGACTTTAGCCTTTTCATGGTTGCTCGGATAAGTAATACACTTATGTGTGTGAAACCAATAACAGTTTATATCAGAACATCACAGCCTCCTCATAAAAAGAAAAACCCCGAAAAAAGCGGAGGTGGGGCCGGATGATTGCGTGTGTATGTGTGTGTATGCGACATGGATAAAAAAGGGCTTACTTGAATGAGTGGGCTCAGGATTTCTTCTAAGTGCCCAGGACCTCGGTAGGAGGTTTAGAATTTTCTCCTATAGAGGCACAGGTGATTCTAGTTGTTTCGTTTTTTAGCTTTAAGCAGGCTGTACGAAGAGCAAGGTGAGAACAAGACAAAATAAACTGTTAAGACCTGGGAAGTTCCTGCCAACCTTGAACTTCACAAGGGTCCAACGGGTTGTGAAATATCCGACAGCCTTTGACCACAAGAAGTGTCAGCAGACTTTTACGTTTTAGTTAGATTCATTAGATTAAAAAATCAAGTTAAAAATTCAAATTAAAAACTCTAAACTTTTTAATGGCGGAAGACCACGGCCCGAAAAAAAAAGCTCCAAAAAAGGCGGGGTGGGCCGCAAGACCGATCGAGATGCACATGTAAAAATGGCTTGCTCGAAGCTTGAAAGAGTGGGCTCAGGATTTGTTTGAGGGCCCAAGACCTGAATACATGGTTAAAACTTCCCCCCTGGAGAGACAAAGGCATCTCAGTCAAATAAATTTCGTTTTTTTTACTGATCATCAGAATTTAGGATAATCAGTCTGCGTGTAAAAAGTAGTTTAGTAACCATCTGATGAAGGAGATTGGTGTCTTCAGTATTACAGTTCTTTTTAATGAGAGTAGATTTCTAAATTTGAAATAATTTGATCACTCGATTGTCAAGCAAAAATGACAAATAGCATTTTAAATAATGACTTTCTCTTCAATACTAAAGAATTTACTTAATGGGTAATCTAAAGAT
>JAWNLH010001269.1:0-11662 GCA_035042485.1 Drosophila cyrtoloma | reverse complement strand
GAAATGTGAACGATTTCAAAATTTAAACGACCTAAGGATTAAAATGAATCGAAAAGCCAAGAAAGAAAGGTTCATCGCGTTTGAGATGGAAGAAAATAAAATGGATTCATAAGAACCTGCTATCCGAATATGATTTTCAGAATCCAGATGCGTGTCTCGTGGTGAAATGGCATTCTCCTACACGGATATTAATATTTAAAAATAAACTATTTAAATAATCTTTCGGCTACTGGTGTAAATTAATTATTTGTAGCAGTCATTTATTAATAGTTTAGACATTATTAATATTTTAAATAAATCATTCTAAAATTTAATAATAAGAATTAAAGATATCTTAAATAGACTTTTATTTCAATCATGAAATTGGTTGAGGTTTCAATTTATATTGATTGTCGTATTTGAAATCTTTTTCATTGATATTTATTTGAATATATCAAGGACACATGTCTATAGCTGTTAAAGGACATTCAAGCTTCTCTCTATGTTTTTACAATAAATATACCAATATTTTGTAAACATTTTCTTGACAGAATGTTCCTATAGGGATGTTCATTGAAAAAGGCAAAATATCAGCACGTATCCACAGTGAAACTAATAACAGCATGCTGCTAGCCCGAATCGAGACTCATACATTTCCTGAAACTATTCTCTGTTTGCTTTTGTGTAGTCATTCTCAGCTGCAGGAAGATTTTAAATAAATCATTCTAAAATTTAATAATAAAGATAAAATCTTCCATCGACTTTTATTTCAATCATCTGTGAAGTGGTGAGGTTTCAATTATTACATATGATTTTATCTCACCTTCTCTCTCTCTTTTTTTTTTTTTTTTTTTTTTTTTTTTGAAATCTTTTTTTTTCTGTTAATCTTCATTTGAATATAAGACACACACACACACACACACATATATATAATGACTAAAGGACATTTAGCTCTTTAGTGCTATGTCATGTAATGTTTACTGTAAATATTTTTCTTGACAGAATCTCAATCTGTATTACCTATAGGATGTTCATTTGAGAGGCAACATCAGCACACAATATCTGATGAAACTAACTAATAACAGCATGCTGCTAGCCCGAATCGAGACTCATGCATTTCCTGAAACTAAACCCTGTTTGCTTTTGTGTAGTCATTTCTCGGCTACAGAAAGATCATTTTTTCTTGCATATATGCAAGCACTGGAAGCAAAATCTCTGTGGTTAGATCAATGACTAAGACTTAAGTCATAGTGAAATGAAGGAAGTGAGGGGGGGGGGGGGGGGGGGGGGGGGGGGGGGGGGGGGTAACCTACTAACTTTTTTTTTTTTTTTTTTTTTTTTTTTTTTTTTTTTTTTTTTTTTTCTCAGTGGAAAGTCTTGAATACCATATCACTGTTATTAAAAATTTCTTCGTTTTCTCCCCGCATCTGGACAAGAGTCTGTTGTGAGTAAGATGACTCTAACCTTTTCTAGTTGCTCGGATAAGTAATACACTTATGAGTGTGTGAAACCAACAATAGTCACAACCTCTCCATAAAAAGAAAACGCGAAAGACTTGACTTATGACTTGTTCCAAGTACCAAGAAGTTAAAACTTCCTAAAGAGACACAGGCATCTAATTGAATTAATCTTGCTTATCTCGATACATCTCAATTCCATACCTCGAATCAAATACCTCAAATGAACAAAATTCAACTTTGTTAAAAATCGCATGGCTAATATAAGCAAATTTAGATTAAAACAATTGGATGAACTATTTGAAAAAAAAGAAAACGAAATTTATTCAACTAGACGCCTTTAGTTCTTAATAGGAGGAAATTCCAAACCTCCTACCGAGGTCCTGGGCACTTGGAACAAATCCTAAACACACTCTTTCGAGCTTCGGACAAGCCCTTTTTTATCCATGCCGCATACACACACACGCATGTAAACCATCCGGCCCCACCTCCTTTTTCGGGACATAAGGAGGCTGTGACGTTCTGATATAAACTGTTATTAGTTTCACACACAGGCGTGTTACTTATCTGGGCAACCACGAAAAGGCTACAGTAATCCATCTTACGACAGATTCTGCCCAGGATGAACTATCTGAAGTACTGAAGGTACCAATCTCCTCTGTCGGATGGTTATTAAATCGCTTTTTACACGTAAATTCACTATTCTAAATTCTGAGGACCAGCGGTCACCGCAACAACGATCTTACCACTTGGATTACGGCGATGAAGACACAATGTATACTTTAGCCGAGGATTTACCATCAGCTTATCACACTTTCTATTCGATAAATTCGCAACCACATTTCGCAACCTCACAGTCTATTTAACCTAAGACACAGCCCTCTCCAAGGACTTTTTTGAACAGTCATTTTGTAGTTAAGCAGTAGCTATTCATACATTGCGAATTGGGTACGCTTTATATCCTTTTACGAATAGACCAAAAAATAAATTCAAAAAAAAAAACATGATTCGAACCCAAGCCTCAATATTTTTGTTATTACTACTACCAACATGCAGGAGCAATATTCAAATGTAAAAAGGGCTTAGGATTTGTCCTAAGTTCCCAGGACCTCAGTAGGAGGTTTAAAATTTCCTCTATACAGGCACAAACGCTTCCAGTTGTTTCGTTTTTTTCAGTAAAGTAAAGTATGGGTAAGTTTTTTGTGGAACAGATGACCGTAACCTTTTCGTAGTTGGCTGAATAAGTAACACTCTTATTTGTTGTAATAATAATCACAGTCTATACTAGAATGTCACAGCATCCTCATAAAAAATGTGAGACGGACCTAAAGCCCACAGATCACCACACTATCAGCATGCAGGAGCATCATGCATAAAAAAGCTGCTTGAAAGAATAGGCTTGGAATTTGTGTTGACTGCTTAAGACCTCACCGTGAAATTTAAATCTACTTCGTGCAGAGGCAAAAGCGCACTTAGTTAACTAATCTCGTTTTTTTACAAGAGATGCGAGCCGATATTATTTTCCGAAGAACAATGTACAGATGACAATCTTTGTCTAGCAAAGTTTATACAAGCATGTTTCTTTTTAATCATTTTAAAGAGCTTGAATATACTTTAGCGATCATAGACATGTAGTATTGACAAAATACGATATAAATATTAAGCAACAGAATCTTAAATATAAATTGTAAATTTATAAATTAAGCCTTAGAGTCATATGTTGGCAAAAATAAATGTCTAATTAACTTGTCTTTAATTCTTATCATTGAAACTTAGAATAATTTATTAAAAAATTCATAGTATTGAAACTGCTGATAAGTGAATACTACGAATAATTAATTTGCACTAGTAGCTGGCAGAGTATTGAAAACGCTTATTTTTAAATATTCGTATAAGGAAAATACTCTTCCACTACAAAACACACATTTAAGCATCCGTATTCTCAAAATCATATTATGTTTGCGGGTTCACGAACAACATTTTTTATGCTTCCTCACAAACCCGATAAATCTTCTGTCACTACCCTCTTGATTCATTTGAACCATTGAGTCGTATTTGTTTTTCAATACTACTTGTTCGTTCACAAACTCGATAAATCTTCTGTTACTAGCCTTTTGATTCATTTGAACCTTTGTGTCGTATGAATTTTGGTTTAGTTTTAACTTTTCTCCAAATGCTAATCTCCGTTCTTGAATGAAGTTTTCATTTTCGATTTTCCTTTCCTCAAAATTAATTATTTGGATTGCTTGTTCTTCTTCACTGAGTTGTTTGAATTTTAGTTCAGGCTTCGCGTAGTCATTCTTTCTTTTTTCTACAACTCTATTAAATTCGTCACTCAGGAGATTTTTCCTTCTTTCGTATTGATTGAGCTCATTTAAAAAAAAACTAAACAACTAGAAGCGCCTGTGCCTCTATAGGAGGAAATTTTAAACCTCCTACTGAGGTCCTGGGCACTTGGAACAAATCCTAAGCCCACTCTTTCGAGCTTCGGGCAAGCCCTTTTTTATCCATGCCGCTCCGGCACACACATACACACACACGCATGCAATCATCCGGCCCCACCTCCCCTTTTTAGTTAGGGTTTTTAGTTTTATGAGGAGGCTGTGACGTGACGTTCTGATATAAACTGTTATTAGTTTCACACACATAAATGTGCTACTTATCCGGGCAGCCACAAAAAGGCTACAGTCATCGATCTGTCTCACGACAGATTCTACCCAGGTTGAGCTCATTTAATTCTTCTTGTTCTATTAACGTCTCGTACTGAAAAAATTTTCTGTGCAGCTTTTTCATTTTTTCGTATTGGTTGGACTTATTTAATTCTTTTAATTTTCTATTAATATCTCATTCTGATAAAATTGATTACGCATCTTCTATCTACTTTCAAATTCGGATGACGCATTTAATTTTTCTTGATCTACCTTGGACCCATTTTTATTAGAATTTTTCATTTCAATTAATTCTATAATCTTTTGATTATCTTTCTCGTTTTGTAGAATGAGTTGTTGCAATTGCTGTTGAAGTTTTTCCTGTTCTTCAAATTTAATATGACTCTGATGTACATCTGGGCCTTCTAGCACGTGATAATTCTCAGACTCTAGGATCATTCGCAATTTTTCATCGGATTCCTTATCAGCTGCGAAGAGACTCTTTCAAAGAAGAATACGATTGAAACACAATTCAGTAGGGTGAATGTCGTGAATTTCAAAGGGTGGGTTGATTTGTATTTATTTAAACTGAAATTTTAAGAGATTTAACAAGTATTGCAATAAAAATATTAAATTGATCAATACAATTAATGCAAATAAATATGTAAAATCGAGAATTCAAGTCTTATTGAGAAGATTTGAAATTAAATGTATTTGAAGATCAGTATTGTCGTAACTAACCAATAATTACAATCAAATTATGAATTGTTAATAAAGAATTTATTTAATGGGTAATCTAAAGATTATCAATTACTCTATGATTGATTCCGTGTCAAGTCTCTTGTCTACACCCGATGATTTGTGCACTAACTGCTCAAGACTCACATGGTTGTCCGCCTCTTCAATGCCCATCGTCTTTCAAATGAAATAGACTCCAAAGTTTTCTTGAGTACAATAAACTGGATGTACGCTTCGACCCTTTAGGCTCAATTCCTATCTTTTTACTATACTTGTTGTGGTATTTCGTTACCAGCCCTTCCCAGATCATTACATATGAAATTATATTCACTTTGTATTTGTAAATCGATGATAACTCATTTGCTATCAAATCATATTTTCAACTTGAGTTAATAGGTCAAGATTGATAATTCCAACCTCGATCAGAGTTATTTCATTTTTCTTTTTATCATGTCCTAGCATACGATCGCATTTGATAGCAAGACGGTCTACTGTCTTTGGCACAGCTTTGCAATGTGGGCATCTGACCTTTTCTCCAAAGAATATATTTCTATCCGGAAGGAAACAATAAGCTCCTTCGTCTCTTGGCTTCACATTTCCTTTAGTAAGCCATACTGAAGAGTCTTTAATAAAGGCAAGTTCATGATCACAGACCCTAAACAACCTTTATGATAATTGTAAATATTTAATGTTTTATAAAATTATATAACTACAAAACTAAAGGAAAAGTTTAAGATCTTAGCGATGATTTCGATTATGCGCTCTTTTGACAAAAATATCAGCAAAATCTTTTCTAATTTCATCTGATTCATATTCCAGACCATTAACAGATTCATAATTCTTCTCCAAATTTCTTTTCCTTTTGTGGTCAACAGAACTTGAATCACTAGGCGGTACTAACTGGTACCCGCCCTTTATGAAATCGTTAATTATTTGTCTACCATTTATGTCACTTTCTCTTTGATATTCTATCAAAATATTCAGATTAAGATTTTGACATATTAAGTTAAAAGAAGGCAAAAAGATACAGTATTTAAAGAAAAAATATAAGGCAACAATGATGGAAAAAAATACCTGATAATTCATAACAATGCCGAGAAAACTACTGAGTTTTGCAATAGTAAATTCAAGGTTCCATGAAAATGCCCCACTATAAAAGCCACAAACCAATAAGGACAAGAAATAGCTCTGTTTAGTACGATACTCAGGAATCGATATCATTTGATTGTAAAATTCTAAAATACGAGAGTCATAATGATTGAAAATAAAAGGGTTTCAGCAGGAAAATAGTTGATAAAAACGGGTAGTGAAAGAATAACAAAGGCCATTATATCAGTATTATGAGGATAATTGATCATCCTCGATTTGGAAGAAGCAAAGACGACCCAAAATATGGATAAACAAGATGAAATTACATATGGTATTAAATCGGATAGAAAGTACTTATAGAACCTGACAGAGTAACAAAGAAACCTATTTGCTAGTACATCCTCTTTCCAAAAGTGAACCAAATAATTTCTATGTTCAGTTAAGTGATTTAGTCCAATTAATAAGAATAAGTAGAAAACATATTGAAAATAATAAGATGTTACAAACCTTTTACAATTAGTTACGAAAGTTTTAGGCATGGAGATTATTTGATTTATAGAAAGAAAGACCGTTAAAGCCATTATAACCCAAATTAAATTTATGGGGAAATTCTTTTCAGTTACTGTAGAATGTTGTTGAAATATACTGATGTCCATTGGGCAAAAACTTTTTATAAATTCAAAAATGTAAAAATTTTATCGAAGAAAATAAACTAGAAATTTATTAAATGGGTAAATCCAATAGTTATTCTTTGATTGATTCCGTATCGATTTTCTTATTTATGCCCGCTGATCTAAGCAATAACTTCTCTTTAGACTCACATGGTTGTCCGCCTCTTCGATGTCCGTCGTCTTTCAAATGAAATAGACTCCAGAATCTTCTTGAATACGATAGACTGAATGGAAGAAAATAAATAAATCTAATTAAAATTATCATCATTCGAGATGAGATTAAATTGGTGCAAGAAAGGAATGCATCTTCATACTGTCTTGCGGTATTATACGTACTTTATAGTGCTGAAAATTGGTGCTTCCATTATGAAATTGGCAATCTCTTTCTTAACTCCTTGTGAAAATTTTTATGAATTTTAAAATATAAGGAAGACAGCAGTTGTCTGTAAAACAAGTCTACAGCCACTACTTAGGAGGCAGAGGTGTAAGGCTCGACTGTCTAGGATGCATAGGAATCCTGTGATCTTTTTCTTCAAAATTCCGGGTGGTTTGAGAAAGTATTTATATATGGAATGGACACAAAACCATTCCACTTTGGGTATAAAACATATATTTTGCTCCTGGTTATCGAAGCCGTCAGGGTATATGATAGGGCTTAGCTCTGAATTTAGAGTGATCTGCTGAGTGTTTTTCCAATATTGCCTGGGCCAAGTCTTCTTCATCCAAGTGGAATTTTTAGCGAAATAGTGAAAGTAAATTATTGTTTTTTAATTAAAATTATCAGTTGATTCGTTTAATAGTTCGTCGAATCCGTCATTTTTGTCGCAAATGGTTTAATAATAAGTGGTCAATTATATTCACACACACTAACAATTGACCAATAAATATTGTGATTATTAGATAGGTTTTCTTTATTATCCAATATTATATGATTAGATAATTTTGACATAAATACAATACCCATTGAATAAATATGTGTTCTTCAAATCCTGATTAATATAAGCTAATATTTTGTGGTAATACCATGACCTGTCTCTTGGTTCTATCTGAGAGACCATTGACTATAGTTTTGACTTTAGAAACTTGATTTTTTTAACATCTCTCATATAGCAAAAATTTGCCATGAAATCAATTGAAATTATATAAAACGGATTTTTCTATTTTTAGAGAGAGTATTTCTTGAATAATCTTATGTATGTTCTTCCACCTTGATTCTATCCCATACTTTTCTATTTAATAATTAATTATTTGATTGATCGATATCAGTTGATTTATGATCTTGCATGATATCTAAAAGAGAATATAGATGCTTTTACATCTGTCTGTCCAAAAATCTTTCAATTCAAACAGAAATCTCCACATTTTATCATCAGCTTATCTAAAAGAATTACACTCAAGGTCCTTCTTTGATACCAATTATTGAATTTGGGACTGTTTTTATATTATAGTCATATCTCCTCACAGAGTCTCTTTTGATCAGGGGAAACTAATCTTTCGAAAGCATGGAACAACAATTCTACTTTGCATTTGTACATTAGCTATGAAGTTGTATATATCTCATTTTCTACAAATTATATTTCAAGATTTTTATTAGACTTAACTGGTCTTGTTCGGTAAATCCAATGTTAATAAGTGCTATTCATTTGTCTATGTCAATTTTATGTGATTTATAGTGCGTTGTTTTGATGTCCATTTTAATTTTTGTATTCATTATAATATCAGTTTTCTCATTAAACATTACTGAGCAGAATCTGTCGTGAGACGGATGACTGTAGTCTTTTCGTGGTTGCCCGGATAAGTAACACATTTATGTGTGTGAAACTAATAACAGTTTATATCAGAACGGCACGTCACGGCAGACTCATAAAAAGAAAACCCCGAAAAAAGGGGAGGTAGGGCCGGATGATTGCATGCGTGTGTGTCTGCGTGTGTGCAGGAGCGGCATGGATAAAAAAGGGCTTGCCCGAAGCTCGAAAGAGAGGGCTTGGGATTTGTTCCAAGTGCCCAGGACCTCAATAGGTGGTTTAAATTTTCCTCCTATAGAGGCAAAGGCGCTTCTAGTTGAATAAATTTCGTTTTTTTTATTAAACATTATGTATTCAAACGAATGGGATTCAATCTAAGTTTTAAGAATTTTAAATCATATTTGTAGTGTAAATGTATAAACCCAACATCCCGACAGTGTCTCCTTCTGTATATTTGTGATCTATTCTATGGATGCATGTTGTTTCTTGATGATCTTGTGTTTTTTCTACAGGTTTACGTTGAGGACATTTATTCTATTGGTATGGAAACTTTCATCAAACAAAAATTCTTTTTCCGCATTCTTAGCTTGGCATTCCTTTGAGTAATCAATGAGCCGAAAGTTTAATACCAACCAATTAACGATTATATTGTCTAATTGAATGAACGGCTTTTGATGAAAAGTTTTGTTTTTAATAATTCTTTAAATATTAATCTTTACGTTCTAAAAGTTTTAATTCGAAAAAAGTAATTTATTTTCATTATATTGCTATGGCTAATGAAATTTCGGTAAAAACCTAATTGTTCAACGGGTTACTAATAAATTCACCCTCAAGGGATATAGAAAACTTTTCGAAAGCCAAGAAAAATCTGAAAAACACCAAAAGGTTTCGGTCTAAATTTGGGGTTAAGCCCGAAAGCATCAAATCCTGATAGCCTTCAATAACTAAGAAAGAGACTAACATCTTATATTAAATGATGAGTAGTCTCAAGTCGACATATAGATTAAATTTTTCTTTAAACGCACAGCCTTTTAAGCCAAACACAATGCGTGATGCCAAGACATTACTTCTCTATACCTAATTGGCGGTCGCAGAGATATTTAACAACAAAAACGAAACTTATTCAAACAGAAGCGACTGTACCTCTACAGGAGGCTCAAATATCCTCCTGTAGAGGCACTTTAAATAAATCCTGAGCCCACTCTTTCGAGCTTCGGGCAAGCCCCGTTTTTACATGTCCACATTGCTCCCTTTGTTGTTGGTTCGGTGGGTCGGTTGCCCTTCCGGCGCACCTCCCCTTTTTTCGGCTTTTTCTTTTTATGAGAGGCTGTGATGTTCTGATATAAACTATTATTAGTCTTACAAACATAAGTGTGTTACTTGTCCATGAAACTACAAAAAGGCTACAGTCATCTGTCTCACGACAGACTCTGCCGAGTTTCCATACCTTAAATATTTGATTGGTCAATCTTTTTAGAATGCTCTAGTATTAGCTAGAAATTTTTAATTTGTCTAATAACTAATATATCTTATGAATTGTCTTTTATATCAGGGGTCACCGTTCAACCAAATACTGTGAATAAAAACTTCATGTAATTATTTTATTCAAAGCGGCAAAGAAGCTATAGTGTCTGAAACTAGGTAGCTTATAGAAGTATGTAAGCTGGAATCATATCCAAAGCATCACCCACGCCCGATAAGGGAAATACTTAAAGGACAGCAAATTCACCTACAGACAATCGAAAGGGTAAAGAATTTGTTTACAAAAAAGCGTCCTCCCCACTTTTCTTTCAGGTATATATATTCTCTATGAGCATACCTTGAATAACGCAAGTAAAGATCGTTCTGATTAGTTATAATCAAGAATGAAGGACTTCATAATTCAAAAAAGACCCATTTCAATGGCATATGAGACAAAATAAATTGATTTAATTTATCAATTCAAAAATATATTTAGGCAATATATATTCCCTAAATATGGGGGTTCTCTGCTAAACGAAAATGCAAATTACACAAATAGAAGATTGCCAACGGACTTTCCAATTGCTATATCTCCGTGTCCAACATCATCAACGCTGTCCGCCATTGGTAGCCACAAATAAATAATTCTACGAAAGATTGTTTAAGACCCGAGTTCATCAATTTCCAAGTATAAAGGATTCAAGCATTCGGTTTACTATAGGAAACCAAATTTGATAGATGATGGGGTCCTTTGCTTCACCCAATACAAAAATTTATTTTATCGTTAGGGAAATCACAATGTTTATATTGAAGAGAAAGTGAAACAATAGATCTTCCGCATATAATAAACTAAGAGGGATTATAAATTATCTGAGATATCTCAAGCAAATTATGTAAATGTATTTTTTTACAATCATGCAATAAATATATATTCCAAAGATTCAGAAGGTTGGGATCTTACTCTTTCAAGAAGTCAAAGATGATGAGAACGTAGAAGTCCTTGCGACACAATAGATAAGAGAGATCCCGAGATCCAACATGATTGTCGATTTGATTTTGCTAAGGAAAATAAATTAGATCTATTGAGCCAATTGAACCGGGTACCCTCTAAATGGAAAGATAGTATCAATAAAAAGATGTTAAATCTTCAAGTTCTTAGTGATTTACTTAGTAAGTCGCAAAAGAACGAGAAGCTATCCAGAGACGCTAAGAGAAAATGCCTGACATTTATGAGTCAGGAAAGGCTCAAACTGGGGGATTCAATGGATTGCACGAAGGCAATTTCTCGAATCATAGAAAAAATCTTGATCTACAAGAAAAAGATTGAAATGCATAAGAAGAGAAAGAACTTCTCCAAAGCCAACCGATTCTTTGAACTATATAGAAGACAATTCTATAGAAGTTTATATGGTGAGGTTTTAAAGGAAAGTAATGTCCCAATCCTCGAAGTCGAAGATTATTGGTCTAATATGTGGTTCAAGTCTGAAAAAAAAAACGAAATTTATTCAACTAGAAGCACCTGTGCCTCAATAGGAGGAATTTTTAAACCTCCTACTGAGGTCCTGGGCATTTGGAACAAATCCTAAGCCCTCTCTTTCGAGCTTCGGGCACGCCCTTTTTTATCCATGCCGCTCCCACGCATGCAATCATCCGGCCCAACCTCCCCTTTTTGGGGGTTTTTCTTTTTATGAATCTCCTGTGACGTGACGTTCTGATATAAACTGTTATTAGTTTCACACACATAAGTGTGTTACTTGTCCGGGAAACCACGAAAAGGCTACAGTCATCCATCTTACGACAGATTCTGCCCAGAGAAGCCAAGATCAATTCAATGATTATCTAAGAGAACATTTAGATGAAGGTAGGGACTTTGA
>JAWNLH010001268.1:0-106798 GCA_035042485.1 Drosophila cyrtoloma | reverse complement strand
TATTAGGCGTAATAGAAAAAGGCTTTATATCAAAAGCCAATAAATATTTATAGATGTTACATTCCTGAGATTTTACTTATCTTTCAGCAGAATTAAATTTTCCAGATATATTCAAAGCAGTTTTAATGTCTATCCGATAAAATTGGCTTTGGGGTTTTCTTGTCAGCTATAAGCAATGTTATGCTATCATCCAAATGTGTTCTTCAGGTAAATAAAGTAAGGACCAGTTCAAGACTGGATATTATTCTAGACAGAATCAATAAAAATTTTATAATTATATCCATTTTTGAAAATCATATTTAATTAATCTAGTAAAGATGATTGACTGAAATAAAGACTTCAATTTCTAATTTTCAAAAATCAGATATGCTAATGCTTATTGAGACCATGGCCACTGACTTCCTAATCTAAAGTCTAGCTTAAAATAGAGAAATGATTTTCGCCAATCTTCTTGATTATATTTTCAATTGAGATTTTTAATTTCTGTTATAAAACCAAGCTTTGCTAATCCATTGAATAACGAAAATTTAAGTGGGGTTTTCAGTTCGAACCTGCTAAATACTAATGGTTGCAGCAAGAACTAGAAATACAAAACTTAGTCGACCAAGATCCCTCAAAGAAAACGATACAACAGAGGAGCCAACTGAAGAAACCTAAGCAAAAAAGTATATCAAATCTAAAGAATTGAGGGCGTTTTTAAATAGATAAAGGCTTCAAGTTTCTTTTGAACTCAATAAAGAACAAAACCTTTTTTTTTCTAAATGAAATTTTAGAGCAATGTAATTTTTTAAATGAACTTTGTAGAACCTGGACAAATTCAATTCCAGTTAGAGAAAACTTGAAATTATCAAAATAGGATTTTCTAAAAATCTTAACGATTAATATATAATGAATGATATTAAAGAAATTGTAAAAGACAAATTATAAGATTGAGAATGTGGTTTAACTCGTGATTCATTATCAAAATTAATTTATTTTTTATGAATCTCTTCCAAAATGTAATCTGCATGGTCCCAATTTTTTAGTTCTATGGTTCAAATATGTGGATAATCTTTCGAGTAATTTTGATGGCGTAATTGAATAAATTGAGGTTGTAAAAATAAATCAAGCTCTATTTAATAATTCCTTTTTTAAAGTATGTCTTTTTAGATCATTACAAACTTGTTGACTTCTGCTGAAGTTGTCCATATCATGTGTAGTTAGTCATATTACCTTTCTAAGCTTCTGGATCTATAGGATTACTAATATTTCAATTAAGAGGATTAGCGAGAATCTTCAATGTTCATAACTCTCTAATCTTGAAATTTATTTGTTATCACTTCACATTTTAAATAGTAAATGTTCCAGCTTATTAATATATTATAATAGATAAAAAAGTGATGAATTTTTCTAAATCTCAAACATATTTCATTTTTGGTTAATCAGATTATTAAAAATTCACATAATCATAAAACCTTTATCAATTCTAGATCATCTCAAAATAGCAAAATGACTTTGATTTCTTTACATATTTGCCATCACGAATAAACGAGAAGAATAATGTTAAGTTATCATGCCCATGGTAATTCTATAAATATTCTCAATAGAAATCTTCAAGAATTTATAAGTTTACTTTGCATAGTATATGACTTAATCTATACTGATTAAGTTTACAATATTATGATTGTTCGATATAGTCATGATTATCAATCAGATCAATAATATTATTTGAATTGAATATGATCAGAAAAGCCATTATTTTGCTTGATTTAATTTACAATTTGAATATTCAATTGATAATCTCGGTGAGTATCGTATATGTTTCAATCATTTCTACTGTATTTCTAGTTAATTATTCTTTGAAGATATAATACATGAATAGCCTTGATAATTTTCTGCATATATTTCAATCATTACTACTTCGTTCCTAAATAATCATTTATAAAGATTTATTAAAGACAATTACTTTAGTGAAAATAATGCAACTTAATCTCTAACATACACCCCTTAGCATTTAAGATGAGAAATAAAGATGTTTGTAATTGGTTTATATGAATGATGTCAAGCTTTAAAATGCTGATTGACTCGGGCAAGATAAAATATAAATTTGTATAAATAATTACTAATTTAATTGCTGAACTTGCCTCTATTAAAGATTCTTCAGTATTGCTTATCAAAGGAAATATGAAGCCAAGAGATGAAGGAGCTTATTGCTTCCTTCAGGATAGAAATATATTTTTTGGAGAAAATGTCAGATGCCCACATTGCAAAGCTATGCGAAAGACAGTAGATCATCTTGCTACTAAATGCGACCGTATGCTAGACCATTATTACATGAGAAGGCATAATGAAGTATTAAGATGCATACATTTATCATTGTGTAGGAAATTTCGAATTAAGAAAACAAGAAAATTGAAATCTCATTCCGTTCAAGAAGTTGTAGCAAATGAAAATGTAGAGTAGATACAGGAATTACAACATGACAGACCAGATATCTTCTTGCATGATAAAAATGAAATCACTCTGATCAAGGTTAGAATCACCAATCTTGATCTATTAACTCAAGTTAAAACTCGATTTAATAGCAAATGAGCTGTCATTGATTTACAAGGGCAAAGTGAATATAATTCCATACGTAATGACCTGGGAAGGGCTGGTAACGAAATGCCACAACAAACATAGTAAAGAGATAGTAATTGAGTCTAAAGTCGAAGTGTACATTCAGTCTATTGTACTCAAGAAAACCCTGGAGTCTGTTTCATTTGAAAGACGACGGGCATTGAAGAGGCAGACAACAATATGAGTCTTGAGCAGTTAATGTACAGATCATCTGGTATAGACAAGAGACTTGGCATGGAATCAATCAAACAGTAATTGATAATTATTTGATTTACCCATTAAATAAATTTATTATTTAATTGATACCTTGATGTTTAATATTTTGTTGAGTAGTGTTTGGATTGACTAATGGCTTATTTATCACATTCTCGATTTTTCCCGATTATCCTATTATTCCGTATCGCGTTGTCTTTGAAAGGAAATAGATTCAAGAATTTTCTTTTATATACCATTGATTGGATATTTGAAAATCTAGATTAATAAATTTATTCATAGGAATGATGTCAAATGTAAATATACCTTGAAATGAATTGAAGTTAAATTTCCGTAATGAAAATATCAATTTCTATCATTTAAACAATGAATTTTGTGATACAAATATTTAAATAGGTAAATTCAGTCTTTTTGATCAAATACGAATTGAATGATTATTCAATTAAAACATAATTTATATATTAATTAAAAATGAAACTATAAAAAGAAGAAATTATTGGGAATCATGCAATTCTTTAAACAAACAATGGTCTTATTTGTTTTGACCTTAAAATGTATATCAACAGTTGAAAATCTTACCGAAGAGCCCCGTAGTAATGCCTCAAAGGAAGAGAAAATGGAACAAATATTGCCCCATGAGCCATCTATGAATAAGTCTGAAATGCTACTGGATGAAGACAATACCATACAAGAAAAATCCAGCAAAGAGTCTAGGTATTCTGATTCCTCAAAAATATCAACCCACAAATTTATTAGCATATCCGAAGATTCTCAAAATGGCAAGAAAGAATTCTTGACTAAAATCAAAGACATGGGATACATTTATGAGATGCCTGATATTGATAAAATCTTTTCTAATACTGATATTAAGGAATTTTATGATAAGATGGAATCTTTTAGTGAATTTATACTAAAGAACAAACCCTTCAAAAAATATCTAGATGAATTTTCAGATGTTGAAAATTGTGAGGGAAGTTCAACAATCTCAACCCAAACTGAAAAAGAGCTCAATTCACTATAGATAGTTGAGGAAAAGCAAGAAATATTAATTGAGTAATTCTTTAAAGTTTGTGTACTTGAATATTGTTAAATAAATAGTTTTACTTCATCAAAAGTCTTCTGATTATTTTAATTAAGAAGATATCGATCTTCTGGTTTGGAATTAACTACACCAAAAACTCGATGCATATATGTCTGGTATCAAATTATACATGAATATATGATCTTCTGGTTTTCTTCATACTTACTTTTAATATTTGTCTTACAGCTTTACAGCCTGTATACCCGATTGAATCTCGCTAAGATCTTCTTTGTTATCAACTTTATTGAATATGCTAATTGTTAATCATGCTAGATTCCAGTATAGTGAACAAATGTTCAAAATATTCTCCCATCAAGAATCGAACCCATCATAGAATTTATTCTATAATCACTTCATAGCTAAACTGTAATATCATGAAATCCCATTAAAATAGTTTTCTAGCTTGGGTTGCTTGCAATCACATCATGGAAGATAAATGTGATAGGAAATTTTGTTGGTCCGAGATGACTTTAAACTAGAGCAAGAAAGGAATGCATCTTCATACTGTCTTGCGGTATAATAAACACTTTATAGTGCTGAAATTTGGTGCTTCCATTAAGAGATTGGCAATCTCTTTCTTAACTCCTTGTGAAAAATTTTATGAATTTGAAAAATAAGGAAGACAGCAGGCTGCAGTTGTCTGTAAAGCATGTCTGATGTAGGAGGCAGAGGTGTAATGTTTACAATCCATAGAACTCCTGTGTGGCGTTTTGTTTCAAAATGCCAGATGATTTAAGAAAGTGTATGTATATACATGGGCACGAAGCCATTCCACTTTGGGTATAAAACATATATGTTGCTGCTAGTTATTGAAGCCTGCCAGGGTATGATTGGGCTTAGCCCTGAATTTAGAGTGATCCGTTGAGTGTTTTTCCGATCTTCCTTGGCCTGGGCCAAGTTTCCTCCACCCAAGTGGAGTTTTTAGCAACCCGTTTAACAATAAGGTTTTCACCGATCACTCACTAGCTATAGCAATATAGTGAAAATAAATTACATTTTTTTTAATAGAAAATTTTGTCGTTTTGGATTTAAGACATAGGCAAAATTTTCAAAAATGAAAATACAAATTTTGAGAAAAATTAATTGTATTTCAGCTGAAATTTTGAAAATTTTAGTTTTCTTGGATTTAAAGTGATTACAATGAAAAAGATCTAATTGATTTAACATTCAAAATGATACCTAACACCAAAAATGAAATCATTGAGAACGTCACTATTGTGTATTTTGAGGATAAAGTAGACTGTGTTTTTGTATTTAATGTGTCGAACAGGGTAGAAATAGATTTAATACATACCCCAAATGTTATTTAATAGAAAATCAAGGTCAAATAGCTATAACTATAACTATAACAAGGGTTTCTGAAGAAAATTAATGGATTCAATCTATTCAGCAATATAGAATACCCAAGGGGTATGAATCTTTATTCATATTTTGAAATATTATAAATAGGTTTTAATAAGATAGCTAAGATGATTAAAACATTTTACAGTCTTAATACTAATTTAATTAATAGACATACGAATTATATATTATCTTTAAAATAATATAAAGGAATGAAATTGTTTCTGGTAACTATTATTTAATAATAATCACTAATTGGTTAAAACTTTGGCTATTTCTGAGTGAATATATAATGAAATTCTTTACTATATCTGATTTAAACAACATTCTATCTTACAATCAGCAAACCTATCTAGAGATTATTAATTAAAAAGGATGCAATAATCATATTTTTGAGTATTTAAATTAATTGTCAAAATAAGTGCTTTAAAAATGCTAATAATATATTGAAAATGAGTATAAAAACTTGTCGAATTATCTGATCTTATCATTTTTAATCAGATATGATGAATGGTATAGCAGTGGTTTAGAGAGCTAAAATATTTTTGAACGATTTTTTCGCATCCTTGGACTTATTTCTAATCACTTCTTCAAGTCTTCGTTTCATTGTTTCCAAACTAGCGTTACCGTCTTCGTATCCTCGAAATGTTTGGTCTTCTTCTTCTCCTTTGTCGTCAATATCAGAGGAGTAAATTGAATTCGTAAAGATCAATAATATTACAACACAATTCTGTAGTGTGAATGTTCCGAATCTCATGGGTGAATAAATTTCTCCGTTTTTATATGAAAAAATAAATATTTATATTTTATATATTTTTTCTAGAAATCAATAAAAATTTTTAAATGGAAAATATTTTAGAAACATTTGTGTGAGTATCTTGTGATGGTTTTTTGATATTAAATACACAATTATTGTCTATGGAATAATTAAATTTAGTCAATGAAATTTGTAAATTAAAAATTAAATTCGAAAAATTTATCCAATCAAAATCATGGGAGTGATAAATTTATTCTGATTGATAATTGTTCGAAGTGAAGATATTTGGAAGAACTGAATGCTTGGATGGCTTTGTCCGATACTAATAATTCCAAGAAGAGACATTTTAAGAGTGATTTACTATATTATGAATCAAGGATTGTAATTCAAAAAAATACAGATTTCTATGGAACTATATTTTAAAAACTTGAAGGAGGAATCATCAGAATTCTGAAAAGATATTTAAAATTGTTGTCTTTAAGGAGATGTTTATGGTAGTGCAAATATAATCTTAATTGAGACTATGGAAAATTCCAAATCCTACAACCTGCTCTCAATTTGTTTGCTAGATATCCGAACAGAAATAAACAGTAAAATTAGAAATATTGGTTTTGGATTCTGTATAAAATTATTCGAAACTTTCATATCAACTAGTCTTGAATTGTGAAAACTCTTTCAAGATATTGCTAGTAATAAAAAGTCCTTAGGTCCTTCAATAGTTTACTCTATCAAATCTGATCTAAGATATTGACAGCATTGAGATGCTACATTTATTTGCGAAGGTGTCTAACAACAACAGACTGTTGTAGAAAATAAATATCATAAATTAAAAAATTTAATAATTGCTTTTATTATCTAGATTAATTCATTTAAAAATTTTTGCCGAAACGGCATTGAATAAAACCATAATATGAATTAACGGTTTTAAGGATTATTAATTATCGATGAACGCATTCAATGCAATGAGATTTGCGACGAATCACTTTTGTTATAAGCAATCGCATGGCGCGAAAAAATTTTTTTCTTAATTCTGAGAATTCCACTTAGAAGTGAATTTTTAATAGATATTCAGATACCAATGATTTGAATGAAATGTATCAATTTATTAAAAGTATAACTTACCAATAAAAAAAATTATTTTTGATGTAGATTGCAGCAGCTTGCCTAGCTTCATGAAGGACAATTGAATAATGTACTCTTGGAACCGGTAATTTAATTCTAAAATATAAAAGGAGTAATCAGATCATGAAATTGTGTGTGGCAAACTATTTAGAGATTTCTCCTAAGATAATGTGTTATATTCAATGCCCAGAATTATTTATCTTGATAACTTTCAATTTTTAAATTTCAGTTTAGCAGTCACAACTAGATAAAATTAATTCTATGTATGAATACAGCCATATGGATTCCTGTAAATAACAGTTCAGTACAATATTTTTTATAGCCTTTAATGATTTTAATGCTCCAAATTTTTATAATGATATTTTTTATACTCCTTAAGATTCAGAATTTCATTAAGAAAATATTTAGAATTTATTAAAATGACTTTATTTAAATAAGAACCTGATTGATCATCAACATATGGAGGTTGAACTCCCTAATTATTAACATATGATGAGTCTGGTATAAAAGCATTCCTGTAAATAATAGTATTATAGAAGTCTCATACTTTCTAATTTTGCATACCTTATATTCCATTAAGTTTATATTTTCTTCATTTTAGTTCTTGAGGGAGATATTTCATTTAAATCGGAGCTTCTTGTAAAACAGTATTTCAAATGTCATTTATTAGCTTATCAATAAGAACTAAGTTTGCAATAGTTAATAAATGGAAAGGTGAAATTATTGCTATTTACCTTTTATGATTCATATTAAGATACATAAGAAAATCTCAAGAAATCTCACAATCTCTAAATGAAGGAGGCAGTAGACCGCCCCGATCATATTCTGATGGATTCAAATTCTGCATTGGTTAAGAAATAATAAGATGTTGGTAATTTGATCTACCAATGACTTAATAAAAAAAATTGGTTCATTCAACTTAATTAGCTCAAGCTCAACAGAAAAAAAAATTCAGTTTATTTGACAAAACTCATATATTTTCCTTTTAAATCGTTTCCAAAAGATTTACCATGTCCATCACGTCCTTATTTACTATTACCAGAAGCCAAAGCTGCTAAAAATAAAACTTTTGGTATCCACTGATCAGACAATGATATGCTAGGACCTAGAAGCTTTCACCTAACAACTATAATCCATTAGATAAAAAGAAGCAAGTCATAGCGACCATCTTTAAAGCTCAATAATAAAAAGAATCATAGCAATAATAATACAATAAAATAGAATTGTAATTTTATTTATACAGAAAGAAAGAATGAGTGCATTGGAAAGAAACGAATCAGAACAAAATAAAATATCAAATATGTAGGATCTTTCGAGATTAATGACGGTGTAGATTACTGAATCGCAACTCTTCAAATTTAAAAATAGATCGGAATGGATTAGTCTCTAAAGGCTGTACCCATTCTGTAGGTCATCTCCAATATTTAATACATAACTATATTTCTAGACATAACTATTATGCTTGACAATATCAATATAATATTAAACATCCCAAAAAAGATGAAAGTCATCAATCGAATTACTTTGAAATATTAGGAATTTACAAGAAGAATGCTACTTCTAAATTAAATCAAAAAACTTTAGATTTCTTAAATATCTTCTCCATCGCATTAGTTTTTTTGTATACCCTTGGCTCTTTGATGCCTTTCAGCTTCTATTAAGCCTTCATTATGGTTTTATACTTTATGTTCTTTAAATAGAAATTACTGATATTCACGCTCAAGCAATTATTGTGTTGTTTGTTTTTAAATCATTTATTCTTTAAATAGTCGTTCAAGTTTTATTACATCGCCCAAATCTTTTTTTTCCTTTCTTTCAAATTCTTCTTCTTTACATTGCTCTATTGGATCTATTATAGACTCCACCCTTTGAAACTTTTGCTTGATATGTTGTATATATATATAAGCCATCCACTTTTTTGTTTATATAGTCTGCCACCATAATTTCATCAGGTTTCATTTTTCAATTCTCATGTCAGTATTTTAAGATAGTTCATCTAAATTCATTTTAGTTACACTAAAATTATGGAATGTTGGTTTATTAGTGATATTGGATCTTTTGGGTTCATTAAGAAATTTGACAAACGATAATTGTTTGCTGTACTTTCCGGCTTGCCATAGTTTTTAAGTTCCAGAATGGACAACTCTTTTCTTATTCTCTTCATTAACAGCGAGTAAAACTTGCTTGAAGGTGGATAATCTTAAAGACGATTCAATAAAGTTAATATTGAAGATTTCAGGAGTGCAATGATTTATTCTTATGTACTCAAATGTTAAGTAATAAACTTTTTATTATAATCAAAAAAAATTAAAATTAATCAATTTAATTGAAAAAACTGTAAATTACTATTTCCCGTTAGAAATTTTTGTAATTATTGAATTATAAATATTTAAAAACAGCCCTAATCAAGTACTAAATTATGTTAACTATTTGTTCGATCTGCAATATGAAAATTTGCTGGGCAAAGTCTGTCGTGAGATAAATGAATAGAACCACTTCATACTTACTTAAATAAGTAACACGCTTAACATACGGGAGCAGCATGGATAAAAATGGGTTGTCCGAAGCTTGAAATAGTGGGCTCAGGTATGTTTTGGGTGTCTAAGACCTAAGTTGGGGTTAAAACTTAAATAAATTTCGTTTTTATTAACTAATACGCTTATGCGTATGAAACTGTAACAGCTGACTTACAAAAAGAAACCAGCCAAAAAAAAGGAAGATGAGATAGAAGACCCCATCCATAGGAAAGCGTCTTCCCCGAAGTAGTATGCTTGGAATTTCTCCAAAGTGTCTATGACCTTGAGAAAAATTAAAATTTTCCTTTAGCATCCGTAGCGCAGTGGTGCGAAGTTGACTTCGGATAATAATGAAAAACTTGAGGCTCGGGTTTAAATTCTGTTGAGTGAAATAATTTGGGTCTACTCGTAAAACATATAAAACGTATCTAATAAAGGGAGAACAGCCACTACTTAACTACAAAATTGCTGGCCTAAAAAAGTCCTTGCCGGGCAGAATCTGTCGTGAGGCGGATGACTGTATCCTTTTCGTGGCTGCTCGGATAAGTAGTACACTCATGTGTGCGAAACTAATAACAGTTTATATCAGAACGTCACAGTCTCCTCATAAAAAGAAAAATATGGAAAAAAGGGGAGGTGGGCAAATGATTTACATGCGTGAAGAGCGGCATGGATGAAAAAGGGCTTCCCCGAAACTCGAAAGAGTGAGCTTAAGATTTGTTCTAAGTGCCCAGGACCTCAGTAGGAGGTTTAAATTTTCCTCCTATAGAGGCACAGGCGCTTCTAGTTGTTTCGTTTTTTTTTTTTCAACATGTGGGAGCAGCATGGATAAAAACGGCTTGCCCGAAGCTCGAAAGAGTGGGCACAAATTTTATTTAAAGTGCCAAGGATCTTAACAGAAGGTTAAAATTTCCGCGTGTAAAGACACAGTCGCTTCTGGTTGAATAAATTTCGATTTTTCTTTAAAATTTGCTTTTTTTTAGATTTCTTGTTTTAAAAATTTTCAACTTTTCTACCCCATGCGTTGTAAGAGAATTATCAACATGAAGTGCTACTTCTATTTTTCTGCAAAGCAGTCACAAAAATTGAGATATTGTTTATGAATTATCAAGTAGGAATATATTCACTTGAAAAGATAAACCAAATTCAATATTTTTCACAGAAAGAAGCTCAATCGAACAGCAATATAATAAATAAGCAACAATCCAATTTGGACAATCCAAAGCTCGTCCAAGAAGAAAATTTTGTTCTGGTCCAAGAATCAAACAAAATAAAATTAGTTCAAACACTAAAAGATGATTTTGAAATTCTTTACAAGTTTTGTTTTGATGATAATGCAAAGTTCGACAATCCAAATCAATTTCTTCGTCTTATTTACAGTATAGAGATGTTTTTTGTCTCAAATTATGATAATCCCATTTTAAGCAATAAGATGCCAGAAAATTTAAACAATTATTTCTTCACTGATGAGCGTTTTATTCTTTTGCATGAATTGGCGGTGATTAAGTTCAATGCTTTTGATAAAATTATAATTAGTAAAATGCTCATTTATCTAATTAATGCTTCTGGATGTTGCATTGCGAATTTTGATAATAGTGATGAGTTCATTATCGACGTCAATAATGACATCATAGAAAAATCGAATATTGTCACCAACTTAACCATATGCAAAAAATGCATATTAGGAGTCAATTTTTTAACATACCTGGAACTTCAGGAAGTCTGACAAAATTTTTATTTTGCTTAGTTGTTTTCGAAGTTGAAGAGTTGATTGTCAGCTGCCCTTGGTGTCTACGAGCAAATGATTTCATTTATTTAAAAGAATTTATACAAATGATCCAAGAATCGGAATTAAAAGCAAAACAACTTGAAAATTTAAATAAGCGCAACTGTCCTGTGACTATCACAGGAATACAAAGTGTTGTGAAATTAAGAGGTTTTTCGTTTTGTGTTTTGCCACTTCCTACTGTTCTTATCCAATCTATTCTGGAACTAGGCCCTTTCATCAAGCATGGTATGACAATGCTAGAAATTGTAGTGAGGAATGATTCAACATTAGATTTGGAATTATTGATTAAGAATTGTAGCCAACTAAAGGTACTCATGATTAAAGATTACAAAATTCCCGAGATTATGCTAAAGAAACTGCTTCAAAATTTAGTGTCACTTCAATTTTTATGTTTTGATTGTGACGGTTTTACGGAGGAGACTACAATGGAGTTTAAGAATTTAATATTTTTGAAAGGATTAAAAATTAACACGGATTTAATTTATGATCAAAACAAACTTTCTTCACACAAAGAAATGCATAGATATTTGCCTGAAAATGTGGTTTCTGCTTTGTTGAAATCAATTCCTGACGTTAAAACTCTTCATCTTAATGCTGATTTACTTGATCCAAAAATTTGCGAAGAATTCGGACGACTAAATGATCTTGAAGCATTACGATTGGGCGGAGCCAATCAGAATTCCAAATTTCTTAAAGTCTTATTTAAGTCTTTGAAAGGGGTTGTAGATGATTTAGAAATTTCTTTACATGGGTTGTGTAGTTCTACATCTTCGGATTTGGATGATATTTTGCATGATGGTTTTTTTATGAAAATTAAAACACTAAAAATTCCTGGATTGATGAATGTAAATCCGCTCTTTTCTACTTTGATGCGAAAGATTCCTGAAGTTGTAGACTTTCAGGGTGGATTATATTCTGCATCTCTTTCTGAAGATCATTCTGGCGAAGAATTCATGGCCTATTTGCCTCATATAAAGAAATTCGAATTAAATTATGATTTTTCTAGATTTGGAGCCCATTTAAGTGATCTCGTTTCAAAAATTCCAGAAGTTTTGGCTCTGAGTATCATGAGTATCCTATGACAATTTAAATAATATATTTGTAGCTGTATCAAACCTGAAGAAATTGAAGATTCTAAGTTTAAAAAATCCTTGTATATCAACGATTTTGTTTGATTCTACTGAAGAAAAAAATGATATTGGTTTACATCACGAATTCAAACCATTCCCAACAATGAATTCACTGGTTGGCCTCTACATTCACTCTAATAATCTAAGCTGTGATTCTTTAAAGATTTTTGATCGTTTTCCAAACTTGAGTGTTTTGATGATTGCCGGACTCGATATGAAATGCTCGGAACAAGAAAATAAGGCCAAAAACTCTGAAGTTTTGACAGGACTATTGCCCAGAATCAAAAATTTGACAGCATTCTCTATCTCTGTTCACGAAAATCTTCCCAATTCTCTCGCTGCAAGGTTCGGAGAGCTTAGAAATCTAAGATATTTAGTTCTAAGGGATGGAAAACAAACAAAGGAATTTTGTGGAATTATAATCAATAAGACAAGAAGTTTGGGGATATTGGAAATTAGTGTTGGTGATGCTCTTAATGAGGATTATGTAGAGTGCTATCCTTCTATTAATTTTTTTTATATACATTTAGGTTATAATGATGAAAAATTAGAAGATTTGTTGTTGAGTTCAATATTAAAAAGAGGCAAATCTTTTAAAATCATCTGTTACTCTGGTCCAAGGATGGGTCCCGGCATTGTTAATTTGCGTGACAAATTTCAATTACCTCCTTTAGATTTGGCTTAAAGTTTAATAAATAGGTTTTATTTCAAAAAATATTTGATTTTTATTTGGCAGATGATATTCTCTCCAGTAACTCTTTTCATCATGTAGTTGCTGGTCAGTTCCTTCGGCTCTTTGAAATTACTTTGGATGTATCCGATAGTATATCTTACTTGTTCCTATTGCGAGCAAACGAGACTGCAAAGTGTGCTTATGTGTAATTAATTGGAACACGGATCTGATTAGATCCTATGTCTTCAATATACACTTTGTGGTCTTTTTTGCTAGCCCATCCCAACTAATTATTTATGTAATTGCTTTAATACATTATTCTTTAAATCGTTTTCCAATCTATTCATTTTCAATTGGCTCAATAGATCTAATTTTGTTATCACAATTAGAGTTATCCCTTTTTTTTTCTTAGAAAAATCAAAAAAAAAACGAAATTTATTCAACTAGAAGCGCCTGTGTCTCAATAGGAGGAAATTCCAAACCTCCTACCGAGGTCCTGGGCACTTGGAACAAATCCTAAGCCCACTCTTTCGAGCTTCGGGCAAGCCCTTTTTTTATCCATGCCGCACACATACACACACACACGCATGAAATCATCCGGCCCCACCTCCCCTTTTTTCGGGATTTTCTTTTTATGAGAAGGCTGTGACGTTCTGATATAAACTGTTATTAGTTTCACACACATGAGTGTATTACTTATCCGGGCAACCACAAAAAGGCTACAGTCATCCGTCTCACGACAGATTCTGCCCAGTCTTAGAAAAATCAAATTAACAATCATGTTGGATCTCAGTGTCTCTCTTATTTATTGTGTCTTAAGGACTTCTGCGTTCTCATTATCTTTGACTTTGAATCTCTGGAATATATATTTATTGTATAATTGTAAAAAAAATACATTAACATAATTTGGTTGAGATGTCTCAGGCAATTAATAATCCCTCTTAGTTTGTTATATCCGAAAGATCCATTGTTTCACTTTCTCTCTTCAAAATAAAAAAAAAACGAATAATGCTCTGTAACCAACTATGTATGAGATCTTAAGACATTCCACCAAAACTAGCATGTCTCCGCTAGGACTTCTAATCCATTGCAATTGAACTAAGAAAAGTGATTCTGTGTCCAGTACTTTGATGTTTGCAGAAGGTTTCTTTCTCAGGAGATACATGATCTTACATCGGACCATGAGTATGTCTGTTGTTGGCTTGACAGTGTATGTGAGCTAGTGATATCTTTCTAAGAAACAGTATACAGATGAAAACCTCTGTCTGGCTTAGATTATAAGAATATATTCGCAGTTTATTCTGAATCACTATAAAGAGCTTGCTTTTTGCGCCTAAGGAGATAGAATTCTCAAAAGATATCCATATGAAGGTATAACTCATTTCAATTATATTTGAAGAATATGAAACCTTTACTCACTAAAAGCTTTTCTCGTCGATTGTAAGTCTTATAGATCCACTATGTTCCTGTGGCCTTGATTCCACAGCTTTGAAGAATTTGAATAGACTTTAACGACTATAGGCATGTGTTCTTGGTAATATGCAAATATATATTAATGAACTGGATCTCAAACACGAATAATCAATACATGCTTGAAATAAAAGTTTCATTTAATATGTCTTTAATTCTTATCGTTAAAATTTAGAATGATTTATTAAAATATTAGTAGTCTTCAAACTGTTAATAAAAGCAGCTACAAATAATTAATTTACACCAGTAGCAGACAGAGTATTTAAATAGTTTATTTTTAAATATTAATATTCGTATAAGGATGATGCCATTTTGCAACAGAACACGCCATCTGGATTAGCAAAATCATATCCTGTTAGTGGTTTCTTATTGAAACATTTTTCTTCTTTCACAAAAGCGCTTAACATCTTTTCCTGTACTTTTTTAGTCGTTTAACCCTTTATGAAGAATGACCTTTGAAATTGTTCCGCTCCTTTACAAATGCAGTTAATCTATTTCCCTTGGCCGCTTTATTCATTCTCGTCGTTGAGTCGTATAAATCTTGGAATAGATTTTGTTCCATTCCAAATACACGTAACCTCATTTTCTTAACCTCTTGATTCATTTGTATCTTTGAATTGTATTGATTTTGGAGATGTTCTTCACGTTCTTGAAATGCTATTTTCTGATTTTTAATGTACTTTTTCATTTCCTCAAGAATTATTTTTTGCATTTCTTGCTCTTTATTATTGAGTTGTTTGAATTTAAGTTGAAGGCTGTCGTAGATTTCCATTATTTTTTCTTCAACTTCATAAAATTCTTCTCGACGTTTCTTTTGACTGCATTCAAATTTGATTGAATCATTTGATTCTTCATGTTCTTTTTGTGCCTCGTTTTGATAAAAATTTTCTCTGTGGTTTTTCTGACTGAATTCGAATTTACTTGTTGCATTTAATTCGTCTTGATCTTTCTGTGCCTCTCCCCGATTGAATTCTTCAAGGCGTTTCTTTTGCCAGCTTTCAAATTCAGCTTTGGCATTTAATTCTTCTTGATGTACCTTGTATTCGTTCTGATTAAATCTCTCTTTGTGCTCCTCAAGATTTGAATTTACCGGTTTACTTAATCCTAAGATTTTGTTCATTATCTTTCTCATTTTTAACTTGGCCTGCTGAGCATTGCTTTCCTGGAAATAATGCAGATACTTTGTTTACTTGTTCGGATTGATTTTCAAATTTAATATGAGTTTGATTTATACCTGAACTTTCCGGAACATCATAATTTCCAGGCTCTAGAATAATTGGTAATTTTTCATTGATTTCCTTATTGGCTGCAAAGAAGGCTCTCTGAAAGACGAATAGAATAGAAACACAATTCAGTAAGATGTATGTTGTGTATTTCATGGGTGGGTTGATTTGTCTCCATTTATACAAGAATTTTAAAAGATTAAATCTTTATTGTAATCAAAAAAAAAATGATCAAAAATTTGATCAGCATAACTAATGCAACTAAATATCTGAAATTGTAAATTCAAGTTCCTATTACTAAGATTTGTATTTAAATGTTTTTGATTCATTCTAATTGATGAAAATCTGATTGATTAAATTGTGACAATAATTATTTTAATCTGATCCAGAATAATTTGTTCTTGATCAAAAATTAATTGTATTTATAATTCAAGATCAAATCAATTTAAAAGTTTTATCTGATTTGAATAAGAATCAACCAAATAGATTGAATCATTAACGTCTAGCATAGTATAGCATTTAAAATAAATTCCCATACAATTATTGATTCAGACTTTTAAAAAGAATTTGATCTATATTTTTAACAGTTGGAAGAAAATTTTAATCAAAAAAAAACACTAATATTTAAGGTACAAATCTCCTCCGTAAATTCACCATCCTAAATTCTGGGGACCACCGACCGCCCACACGTATCATACCCGATCACTGGAGATAAGAGGAGCAATGCATATTTTATAGCTGAGGTGTGCTATCTATTTTTCAAACATTTCTATTCAATACATTCTACAACTACATTTCGCCATCTCGCAGTCTATTTAATCCAAGACACAGACCTCTCGAAGGACTTTATCAGCCTGCAATTTTTTTGTTAAGTAGTGACTGTTCTGCTTTTATTGGTACGCATTGCCTGTGTTTCCGAATAGACCCAATTTATTTCACTTAACAAGATTCGAACTCGAACCTCAAGTTTTTTGTTATTCTTTGAAGTCAACTGCATTACGAGGCACTATTTGAAGAACAAATTTAAATGAATGATGGACTTTAATAAAGAGAGTTCACTGTCAGAAAAGTGAAATAATATAAAAGTTACCGGCTCACCAGCCTATATACTAAGTTTATTATGTCTGATGGACAGTTGTTAACTATATTGAATGGACTAATTTTTTTGAAGTTGATCGGGGCAGAGCCTCGGTAGCACAGTGATACCAAGTTAACTTCGGATAATAACGAAAAACTTGAAGGTCATGTTCGAATCATGTTGAGTGAAATAATTTAGGTCTATTCAGAAACACAGCTAATGCGTACTTAATAAAAGCAGAACAGCCATTACTTAACGATAAAATTGCAGGCAGATAAACTCCTTCGAGAGGACTGTGTCTTGGGTTAAATAGACCACGAGATTGTGAAATGCGTTTGTATAATTGATTGAATAGAAATGTTTAAAAAGCAGATAGAAACATCTCAGCCAAAATATGCATCGTTCCTCTTGTCTCCAGTGATAAAAGCCTACCAGGGTATGATAGGGCTGTTCCCAGAATTCAGGATGGTGAGTTTATGTATAAAAAGCGGTTTATTAACTATTCGACCAAGAAGATCTGTATGTTTATCAAAAAAAAAGTAATTTTTTTCACTATATTGCTATAGGCTAAAGAGTGATCGGTGAAAACCTTATTGTCAAACGTGTTTCTAAAAACTAATATTGGATAGAGGAACATGGCCCAGACAAGATCGGAAAAACACTCAACGAATCATTATAAATTTAGGGCTAAGCCCTATCATACCCTGACAGGCTTCGATAACTAGGAGCAAAATATATGTTTTATACCCAAAGTGGAATGGCTTCGTGTCTATATATATACATACACTTTCTTAAACCACTCGGCATTTTGAAAACAAATACCACACAGGACTCCTATGTGTCGTAAACACTACACCTCTACCTCCTAAATAGTGGGTGCAGACTTCTTTTACAGATAACTGCAGCCTGCTGCCTTCCTCATTTTTCAAATTCATAAAAATTTTCACACGGAGTTAAGAAAGACATTGCCAATCTCTCAATAGAAACATCAAGTTTCAGCACTATAAAGTGCTTATTATACCGCAAGACAGTATTAATATGTATTCCTTTCTTGCTCTAGTTTAAAGTCTGCTCGGACAATTTAAAGTCATATCGGACAAATATTTTTTTAATTCAAAATACGAAAATTTTGCAGGAATCTGCTCATGAAGGAAATTTATCCATTCATATGACTGTATATATTTGATATCATTTGTGGAATTTTTAAATCTTCTCTTCTCATTTATTTCTGAATCGTGGTTTATAAAGGAGAGATGAAAATTTTAATCTGTATGTTTATCAAATAAATAAAAGCTTTGTGCAAAGTATTCAATCTATAACTTTGAAGATTGAACTGTAAAATCTTGTGAATCTAGCTGTTATGAGTAAAAGTAAATTATTAAAGAAATCGATGAGATTTTTTTGCTAAAATCATTAAAAATTAGGTAATTATTAGTAGCATATCCAAAAAAACAAAATTTGAAAAGCAAATGATTACTTCATAATAATTTATTCTATTTGATCTCTCGTTGCCAATACAGTGATATAAAGAAAATGTATTATTTATGTCTATGTGACGGGAAACCAATTGTATTTGTTCTTTAGAAGAACTCAAATATCAAAATACAGTATCAACAGATGAGATAAATACATATTAGACTGCCTACAGATGTTACGAATAATTATTCTGGCTGGATTCATCAAGGCAGGATAAATTTTAGCACAGCCATTTATTCTGGATTAGAATATACTGAGCGGATAAGCCAGGTTTTTTTTTGCGCCAAAGGAGAGAGAAACTTCACAAGATACCCTTTGGATAGTGTGAGGTTTTAACTCACTAAAAACTTTCCTTCACGACTACGGCTCTGGTAGATCCACGGATAAGCCAAGTCTCTTGATATTTTTGGTTCTTTAATTAAAGTAGCTTTACAATCCATTTTGATTTATAGTGGGTTTCTTTGATATATTCTACTGATCAATTTTTAAAGGGGTTATTCAATATACATTCAGTTTCAGGAATCGTTGAAATATTCTGTGAAACAGTTATAACTAACCACAACACAATCCATGGAGAGGTTCGAATTATTATTGCGATGAAAAATCAGGTCATATACTGTAATCATCCAGAATAGATAAAATTCTGTTTGATATGTCTTAATGTGCTTAAAATACAATACAAATGGTTTAAAACAAATTCCATGACTAAAAATGACTGTTACAGCCAGATCAAGAAAAAAGTACTGAGAAATGGAAGAAATACAAACTACTGTTGATATCCATAAATAGTTATTTATTAAATCTAAATCAAATTTTTAATTAAATTTAACATTGCTGACTAACATTTCAAAGATCAAATTTGTTGTGATGATGTTTAGTATTTCATTGACTTATAGAGCAAGCTTAAAGAAAGTTTAATAAATCAATGCAAACTCTAGAATTATGCAAGTAACCAGTAAATATGATGATTGATTAAGAACCAATCATATTTATAATCCGAAATATAAATCTGAAACAATAAATTATGTCTGCCGGCGCCGGGTTCTAAGTCTCAAGAGTTCAATGCACAGCTCGTCAAAATTAGAAAAATAATGGCTTAGTCTTGAACAAATAATTAAAAATATATTCAACTTCTGATTATAGCATTTTTGAGCAGTTCAATCGGCCATTTTCATCTATCCATGAAAGAAAGCCCAGTCTATAAAGTAAAATCTAAAACCACGCCTTGTCAATAAATAGCTTACTTGCTATTTTCTTGTTTTACTGATTAAATCGACTTTTTTTTTGATTAAAATTTTCTTCCAACTGTTAAAAATATATATCAAACTCTTTTTAAAAGTCTGAATCAATAATTGTATGGGAATTTATTTTAAATGCTATACTATGCTAGACGTTAATGATTCAATCTATTTGGTTGATTCTTGTTCAAATCAGATAAAACTTTTAAATTGATTTGATCTTGAATTATAAATACAATTAATTTTTGATCAAGAACAAATTATTCTGGATCAGGTTAAAATAATTATTGTCACAATTTAATCAATCAGATTTTCATCAATTAGAATGAATCAAAAACATTTAAATACAAATCTTAGTAATAGGAACTTGAATTTACAATTTCAGATATCTTAGTGGGCTGCATCTACGTTGATCTGCTGATCAAATTTTTGATCATTTTTTTTTGATTACAATAAAGATTTAATCTTTTAAAATTCTTGTATAAATGGAGACAAATCAACCCACCCATGAAATACACAACATACACCTTACTGAATTGTGTTTCTATTCTATTCGTCTTTCAGAGAGCCTTCTTTGCAGCCAATAAGGAAATCAATGAAAAATTACCAATTATTCTAGAGCCTGGAAATTATGATGTTCCGGAAAGTTCAGGTATAAATCAAACTCATATTAAATTTGAAAATCAATCCGAACAAGTAAACAAAGTATCTGCATTATTTCCAGGAAAGCAATGCTCAGCAGGCCAAGTTAAAAATGAGAAAGATAATGAAAAAAATCTTAGGATTAAGTAAACCGGTAAATTCAAATCTTGAGGAGCACAAAGAGAGATTTAATCAGAACGAATACAAGGTACATCAAGAAGAATTAAATGCCAAAGCTGAATTTGAAAGCTGGCAAAAGAAACGCCTTGAAGAATTCAATCGGGGAGAGGCACAGAAAGATCAAGACGAATTAAATGCAATAAATCAGCAATTTAAAAAGTAACCTCGAAGAATTTCGAAGAACTGAATAAAATTTATCAAAAACAGATAAAAGAATTTATTAAAAAGGAAGAAGAATTTCAAAAAACATATCACGAAAGGGTTCTATTGATTCAGGAGGCTAAAAAAATAAGATCAATTGTATTTCGGATGAAATGTGAACGATTTCAAAATTTAAACGACCTAAGGATTAAAATGAATCGAAAAGCCAAGAAAGAAAGGTTCATCGCGTTTGAGATGGAAGAAAATAAAATGGATTCATAAGAACCTGCTATCCGAATATGATTTTCAGAATCCAGATGCGTGTCTCGTGGTGAAATGGCATTCTCCTACACGGATATTAATATTTAAAAATAAACTATTTAAATAATCTTTCGGCTACTGGTGTAAATTAATTATTTGTAGCAGTCATTTATTAATAGTTTAGACATTATTAATATTTTAAATAAATCATTCTAAAATTTAATAATAAGAATTAAAGATATCTTAAATAGACTTTTATTTCAATCATGAAATTGGTTGAGGTTTCAATTGTATATTGATTGTCGTATTTGAAATCTTTTTCATTGATATTTATTTGAATATATCAAGGACACATGTCTATAGCTGTTAAAGGACCTTCAAGCTCTTTAAGTGTTTCGCAATAAATATACCAATATTTTTGTAAAAATTTTCTTGACAGGGAATGTAATCTGTAGGATGTTCATTAGGGAAGGCAACATCGGCACGTATCCACAGTGAAACTAATAACAGCATGCTCCTAGCCCGAATCGAGACTCATGCATTTCCTGAAACTAAACCCTGTTTGCTTTTGTGTAGTCATTTCTCGGCTACAGAAAGATCACCTTTTCTTGCATATATGCAAGCACTGGAAGCAAAATCTCTGTGGTTAGATCAATGACTAAGACTTAGAAGTCCTTAGTGGTAACCTACTAGCTTTCAGTGGAAAGTCTTAAGATGCCATATCACTGTTATTAAGAGTGCTTGGTTTTCATACACATCCTGGACAGAGTCTGTTGTGAGTAAGATGACTCTAACCTTTTCTAGTTGCTCGGATAAGTAATACACTTATGAGTGTGTGAAACCAACAATAGTCACAACCTCTCCATAAAAAGAAAACGCGAAAGACTTGACTTATGACTTGTTCCAAGTACCTTGGCAAGAAGTTAAAACTTCCTAAAGAGACACAGGCATCTAATTGAATTAATCTTGCTTATCTCGATACATCTCAATTCCATACCTCGAATCAAATACCTCAAATGAACAAAATTCAACTTTGTTAAAAATCGCATGGCTAATATAAGCAAATTTAGATTAAAACAATTGGATGAACTATTTGAAAAAAAAGAAAACGAAATTTATTCAACTAGAAGCGCCTGTGTCTCAATAGGAGGAAATTCTAAACCTCCTACCGAGGTCCTGGGCACTTGGAACAAATCCTAAACACACTCTTTCGAGCTTCGGACAAGCCCTTTTTTATCCATGCCGCATACACACACACGCATGTAAACCATCCGGCCCCACCTCCTCTTTTTTCGGGGCTTTCTTTTTATAAGGAGGCTGTGACGTTCTGATATAAACTGTTATTAGTTTCACACACATAAGTGTGTTACTTATCTGGGCAACCACGAAAAGGCTACAGTAATCCATCTTACGACAGATTCTGCCCAGGATGAACTATCTGAAGTACTGAAGGTACCAATCTCCTCTGTCGGATGGTTATTAAATCGCTTTTTACACGTAAATTCACTATTCTAAATTCTGAGGACCAGCGGTCACCGCAACAACGATCTTACCACTTGGATTACGGGCGATGAAGACACAATGCATACTTGGGCCGAGGATTTACCATCAGCTTATCACACTTTTCTATTCGATAAATTCTACAACCACATTTCGCAACCTCACAGTCTATTTAACCTAAGACACAGCCCTCTCCAAGGACTTTTTTGAACAGTCATTTTGTAGTTAAGCAGTAGCTATTCTACTTTTATTGGGTACGCTTTATATATTTTACGAATAGACCTAAATTATTTCATTAAACAAGATTCGAACCCAAGCCTCAATATTTTTGTTATTCTTCGAGGTCGACTTCACACCACTGTCCTAGGTGGCTAGAAAAATTGTCGTTAAAAAAAGTATTTTATTTTCACTATATTTTATAGCTAGTGAGTGATTGGTGAAAACCTTATTGTCAAAAGGGTTGATAAAAACTAATATTGGATTGAGGAAACTTGGCCAAGGAAGATCGGAAAAACACACAACGGATCATTCTAAATTGCTGAGCAGAATCTGTCTTGAGACGGATGACTGTAGCCTTTTCCTGGTTGCCAAGATAAGTAACACACTTATGTGTGTGAAACTAATAACAGTTTATATCAGAACGTCACGTCACAACCAGCAGACTCATAAAAAGAAAAAGCCGACAAAGGGGGCGGTGGGACACTGGTCAAAAGCACTACCAACATGCAGGAGCAATATTCAAATGTAAAAAGGGCTTAGGATTTGTTCTAAGTTCCCAGGACCTCAGTAGGAGGTTTAAAATTTCCTCTATACAGGCACAAACGCTTCCAGTTGTTTCGTTTTTTTCAGTAAAGTAAAGTATGGGTAAGTTTTTTGTGGAACAGATGACCGTAACCTTTTCGTAGTTGGCTGAATAAGTAACACTCTTATTTGTTGTAATAATAATCACAGTCTATACTAGAATGTCACAGCATCCTCATAAAAAATGTGAGATGGACCTAAAGCCCACAGATCACCACACTATCAGCATGCAGGAGCATCATGCATAAAAAAGCTGCTTGAAAGAATAGGCTTGGAATTTGTGTTGACTGCTTAAGACCTCACCGTGAAATTTAAATCTACTTCGTGCAGAGGCAAAAGCGCACTTAGTTAACTTATCTCGTTTTTTTACAAGAGATGCGAGCCGATATTATTTTCCGAAGAACAATGTACAGATGACAATCTTTGTCTAGCAAAGTTTATACAAGCATGTTTCTTTTTAATCATTTTAAAGAGCTTGAATATACTTTAGCGATCATAGACATGTAGTATTGACAAAATACGATATAAATATTAAGCAACAGAATCTTAAATATAAATTGTAAATTTATAAATGAAGCCTTAGAGTCATATGTTGGCAAAAATAAATGTCTAATTAACTTGTCTTTAATTCTTATCATTGAAACTTAGAATAATTTATTAAAAAATTCATAGTATTGAAACTGCTGATAAGTGAATACTACGAATAATTAATTTGCACTAGTAGCTGGCAGAGTATTGAAAACGCTTATTTTTAAATATTCGTATAAGGAAAATACTCTTCCACTACAAAACACACATTTAAGCATCCGTATTCTCAAAATCATATTATGTTTGCGGGTTCACGAACAAAATTTTTTATGCTTCCTCACAAACCCGATAAATCTTCTGTCACTACCCTCTTGATTCATTTGAACCATTGAGTCGTATTTGTTTTTCAATAGTAATTGTTCGTTCACAAACTCGATAAATCTTCTGTTACTAGCCTTTTGATTCATTTGAACCTTTGTGTCGTATGAATTTTGGTTTAGTTTTAACTTTTCTCCAAATGCTAATCTCCGTTCTTGAATGAAGTTTTCATTTTCGATTTTCCTTTCCTCAAAATTAATTATTTGAATTGCTTGTTCTTCTTCACTGAGTTGTTTGAATTTTAGTTCAGGCTTCGCGTAGTCATTCTTTCTTTTTTCTACAACTCTATTAAATTCGTCACTCAGGAGATTTTTCCTTCTTTCGTATTGATTGAGCTCATTTAAAAAAAAACTAAACAACTAGAAGCGCCTGTGCCTCTATAGGAGGAAATTTTAAACCTCCTACTGAGGTCCTGGGCACTTGGAACAAATCCTAAGCCCACTCTTTCGAGCTTCGGGCAAGCCCTTTTTTATCCATGCCGCTCCGGCACACACATACACACACACGCATGCAATCATCCGGCCCCACCTCCCCTTTTTAGTTAGGGTTTTTAGTTTTATGAGGAGGCTGTGACGTGACGTTCTGATATAAACTGTTATTAGTTTCACACACATAAATGTGCTACTTATCCGGGCAGCCACAAAAAGGCTACAGTCATCCATCTGTCTCACGACAGATTCTACCCAGGTTGAGCTGATTTAATTCTTCTTGTTCTATTAACGTCTCGTACTGAAAAAATTTTCTGTGCAGCTTTTTCATTTTTTCGTATTGGTTGGACTTATTTAATTCTTTTATTTTTCTATTAATATCTCATTCTGATAAAATTGATTACGCATCTTCTATCTACTTTCAAATTCGGTTGACGCATTTAATTTTTCTTGATCTACCTTGGACCCGTTTTTATTAGAATTTTTCATTTCACTTAATTCTATAATCTTTTGATTATCTTTCTCGTTTTGTAGAATGAGTTGTTGCAATTGCTGTTGAAGTTTTTCCTGTTCTTCAAATTTAATATGACTCTGATGTACATCTGGGCCTTCTAGCACGTGATAATTCTCAGACTCTAGGATCATTCGCAATTTTTCATCGGATTCCTTATCAGCTGCGAAGAGACTCTTTCAAAGAAGAATAAAATTGAAACACAATTCAGTAGGGTGAATGTCGTGAATTTCAAAGGATGGGTTGATTTGTATTTATTCAAACTGAAATTTTAAGAGATTTAACAAGTATTGCAATAAAAATATTAAATTGATCAATACAATTAATGCAAATAAATATGTAAAATCGAGAATTCAAGTCTTATTGAGAAGATTTGAAATTAAATGTATTTGAAGATCAGTATTGTCGTAACTAACCAATAATTACAATCAAATTATGAATTGTTAATAAAGAATTTATTTAATGGGTAATCTAAAGATTATCAATTACTCTATGATTGATTCCGTGTCAAGTCTCTTGTCTACACCCGATGATTTGTGCACTAACTGCTAAAGACTCACATGGTTGTCCGCCTCTTCAATGCCCATCGTCTTTCAAATGAAATAGACTCCAAAGTTTTCTTGAGTACAATAAACTGGATGTACGCTTCGACTCTTTAGGCTCAATTCCTATCTTTTTACTATACTTGTTGTGGTATTTCGTTACCAGCCCTTCCCAGATCATTACATATGAAATTATATTCACTTTGTATTTGTAAATCGATGATAACTCATTTGCTATCAAATCATATTTTCAACTTGAGTTAATAGGTCAAGATTGATAATTCCAACCTCGATCAGAGTTATTTCATTTTTCTTTTAATCATGTCCTAGCATACGATCGCATTTGATAGCAAGATGATCTACTGTCTTTGGCACAGCTTTGCAATGTAGGCATCTGACCTTTTCTCCAAAGAATATATTTCTATCCGGAAGGAAACAATAAGCTCCTTCGTCTCTTGGCTTCACATTTCCTTTAGTAAGCCATACTGAAGAGTCTTTAATAAAGGCAAGTTCATGATCACAGACCCTAAACAACCTTTATGATAATTGTAAATATTTAATGCTTTATAAAATTATATAACTACAAAACTAAAGGAAAAGTTTAAGATCTTAGCGATGATTTCGATTATGCGCTCTTTTGACAAAAATATCAGCAAAATCTTTTCTAATTTCATCTGATTCATATTCCAGACCATTAACAGATTCATAATTCTTCTCCAAATTTCTTTTCCTTGTGTTGTCAACAGAACTTGAATCACTAGGCGGTACTAACTGGTACCCGCCCTTTATGAAATCGTTAATTATTTGTCTACCATTTATGTCACTTTCTCTTTGATATTCTATCAAAATATTCAGATTAAGATTTTGACATATTAAGTTAAAAGAAGGCAAAAAGATACAGTATTTAAAGAAAAAATATAAGGCAACAATGATGGAAAAAAATACCTGATAATTCATAACAAAGCCGAGAAAACTACTGAATTTTGCAATAGTAAATTCAAGGTTCCATGAAAATGCCCCACTATAAAAGCCACAAACCAATAAGGACAAGAAATAGCTCTGTTTAGTACGATACTCAGGAATCGATATCATTTGATTGTAAAATTCTAAAATAAATAAAATTGCGAGAGTCATAATGATTGAAAATAAAAGGGTTTCAGCAGGAAAATAGTTGATAAAAACGGGTAGCGAAAGAATAACAAAGGCCATTATATCAGTATTATGAGGATAATTGATCATCCTCGAATTGGAAGAAGCAAAGACGACCCAAAATATGGATAAACAAGATGAAATTACATATGGTATTAAATCGGATAGAAAGTACTTATAGAACCTGACAGAGTAACAAAGAAACCTATGTGGTAGTACATCCTCTTTCCAAAAGTGAACCAAATAATTTCTATGTTCAGTTAAGTGATTTAGTCCAATTAATAAGAATAAGTAGAAAACATATTGAAAATAATAAGATGTTACAAACCTTTTACAATTAGTTACGAAAGTTTTAGGCATGGAGATTATTTGATTTATAGAAAGAAAGACCGTTAAAGCCATTATAACCCAAATTAAATTTATGGGGAAATTCTTTTCAGTTACTGTAGAATGTTGTTGAAATATACTGATGTCCATTGGGTAAAAACTTTTTATAAATTCAAAAATGTAAAAATTTTATCGAAGAAAATAAAGAAAGAATTTATTTTGTTGGTTTTGTCGAGTTGTACGCTTAAATCTTGAGAAATCTGGGCAGAATCTGTCTTGAGACGAATGACGGTAGCCTTTTCGCGGTGTCCCGGATAAGTAATACACTCATGTGTGCGAAACCAATAACAGTTTATATCAGAACGTCACATTCTCCTCATAAAAAGAAAAATATCGAAAAAAGGGGAGGTGGGCAAATGATTTACATGCAGGAGCGGCATGGATGAAAAAGGGCTTGCCCGAAACTCGAAAGAGTGAGATTAAGATTTGTTCTAAGTGCCCAGAACCTCAGTAGGTGGTTTAAAATTTCCTCCTATAGAGGCACAGGCACTTCTAGTTGTTTCGTTTTTTTTTATCAAAATTTGCTTCTGGGCAGAATCTGTCGTGAGACGGATGACTGTAGTCTTTTCGTGAATGAGTAACATATCTTAATGTGTAAACCCAATAACAGTTTATATCAGAACGTCACAGCAGACTCATAAAAAGAAAGAGCCGAAAAAACGGGGCGATGGGACACTAGTCAAAAGCACTGCCAACATGTGGGAGCAGCATGGATAAAAACGGCTTGCCCGAAGCTCGAAAGAGTGGGCACAAAATTTATTTAAAGTGCCAAGGATTTTAACAGAAGGTTAAAATTTCCGCGTGTAAAGACACAGTCGCTTCTGGTTGAATAAACTCTTTAAAATTTGATTTTTTTTAGATTTCTTGTTTTAAAAATGTTCAACTTTTCTACCCCATGCGTTGTAAGACAATTATCAACATGATAGCACTTCTATTTTTCTGCAAAGCAGTCACAGAAATTGAGATATTGTTTATGAATTATCAAGTAGGAATATATTCACTTGAAAAGATAAACCAAATTCCATATTTTTCACAGAAAGAAGCTCAATCGAACAGCAATATAATAAATAAGCAACAATCCAATTTAGACAATCCAAAGCTCGTCCAAGAAGAAAATTTTGTTCTGGTCCAAGAATCAAACAAAATAAAATTAGTTCAAACACTAAAAGATGATTTTGAAATTCTTTACAAGTTTTGTTTTGATGATAATGCAAAGTTCGACAATCCAAATCAATTTCTTCGTCTTATTTACAGTATAGAGATGTTTTTTGTCTCAAATTATGATAATCCCATTTTAAGCAATAAGATGCCAGAAAATTTAACCAATTATTTCTTCACTGATGAGCGTTTTATTCTTTTGAATGAATTGGCGGTGATTAAGTTCAATGCTTTTGATAAAATTATAATTAGTAAAATGCTCATTTATCTAATTAATGCTTCTGGATGTTGCATTGCGAATTGTGATAATAGTGATGAGTTCATTATTGACGTCAATAATGACATCGTAGAAAAATCGAATATTGTCACCAACTTAACCATATGCAAAAAAATGCATATTAGGAGTCACTTTTTTAACATACCTGGAACTTCTGGAAGTCTGACAAAATTTTTATTTTTCTTAGTTGTTTTCGAAGTTGAAGAGTTGATTGTCTGCTGTCCTTGGACTCTACGAGCCAATGATTTCTCTTATTTCAAAGAATTTATAAAAATGATCCAAGAATCGGAATTAAAAGCAAAACAACTTGAAAATTTAAATAAGCGCAGCTGTACTGTGACTATCACAGGAATACAAAGTGTTGTGAAATTAAGAGGTTTTTCGTTTAGTAAGTTGCCACTTCCTACTGTTTTTATCCAATCTATTCTGGAATTAGGCCCTTTCATCAAGCATGGTATGACAATGCTAGAGATTGTAGTGAGGAATGATTCAACAATAGATTTTGAATTATTGATTAAGAATTGTAGCGGACTAAAGGTACTCATGATTAAAGACTATAAAATTCCCGAGATTATGCTAAAGAAACTGCTTCAAAATTTAGGGTCACTTGAAAAATTATGTTTTGATTGTGACGGTTTTACGGAGGAGACTGCAATGGAGTTTAAGAATTTAATATTTTTGAAAGGATTAAAAATTAACTCGGATTTAATTTATGATCAAAACAAACTTTGTTCACAGAATGAATCGCATACATATTTGCCTGAAAATGTGGTTTCTGCTTTGTTGAAATCAATTCCTGACGTTAAAACTCTTCATCTTAATGCTGATTTACTTGATCCAAAAATTTGCGAAGAATTCGGACGACTAAATGATCTTGAAGCATTACGATTGGGCGGAGCCAATCAGAATTCCAAATTTCTTAAAGTCTTATTTAAGTCTTTGAAAGGGGTCGTGGATTTAGAAATTTCTTTACATGGGTTGTGTAGTTCTACATCTTCGGATTTGGATGATATTTTGCATGATGGTTTTTTTATGAAAATTAAAACTCTAAAAATTCCTGGATTGATGAATGTAAATCCGCTCTTTTCTACTTTGATGCGAAAGATTCCTGAAGTTGTAGAATTTCACGGTAAATTATATTCTGCATCTCTTTCTGAAGATCATTCTGGCGAAGAATTCATGGCCTATTTGCCTCATATAAAGAAATTCGCATTGAATTATGATTTTTCTAGATTTGGAGTTCATTTAAATGATCTCGTTTCAAAAATTCCAGAAGTTTTGGCTCTGAGTATCATCTCCTATGACAATTTAAATAATATATTTGTAGCTGTATCAAACCTGAAGAAATTGAAGACTCTACATATAAAAAATCCTTGTATATCAACGATTTTGTTTGATTCTACTGAAGAAAAGAATGATATTGGTTTACATCACGAATTCAAACCATTCCTAACAATGAATTCACTGGTTGTCCTCTTCATTCACTGCAATGAACTAAGCTGTGATTCTCTAAAGATTTTTGATCGTTTTCCAAACTTGAGTTTTTTGCTGATACGCAAACTCGATATGAAATGCTCGGAACAAGAAAAGAAAGCCCAAAACTCTGAATTTTTGACAGGACTATTGCCCAGAATTAAAAATTTGACAGCATTATCTATCTCTGTTCACGAAAATCTTCCCAAGTCTCTCGCTGAAAAGTTCGGAGAGCTTAGAAATCTTAAATTTTTAAATCTAAGGGATGGAAAACAAACAAAGGAATTCTGTGGAATTATAATCAATAAGACAAGAAGTTTGGGGACATTGGAAATTGGTGTTGGTGATGCTCTTAATGAGGATTATGTAGAGTGCTATCCTTCTATTAATTTTTTTTATCTACATTTAAGTTATAATGATGAAAAATTAGAAGATTTGTTGTTGAAGTCAATATTAAAAAGAAGCAAGGCTTTTAAAATCATCTGTTACTCTGGTCCAAGGATGGGTCCCGGCCTTGCTAATTTGCGTGACAAATTTCAATTACCACCATTAAATTTGGGTTGAAGTTTAATAAATAGGTTTTATTTCCAAAAATAGTTTATTTTTATTTAGCAGATGATATTATCTCCAGTAACTCTTTCATTATGTAGTTGCTGGTCATTTCCTTCGGCTCTTTGAAATTACTTTGGATGTATCCGATAGTATATCTTACTTGTTCCTATTGCGAGCAAACGAGACTGCAAAGTGTGCTTATATGTAATTAATTGGAACACGGATCTGATTAGATCCTATGTCTTCAATATGCACTTTGTGGTTTTCTTTGCTAGCCCATTCTAACTAATTATTTATGTAATTGCTTTGCTTTACATTTATAATTGCTTTAATGCATTATTCTTTAAATCGTTTTCCAATCTATTCATTTTCAATTGGCTCAATAGATCTAATTTTGTTATCACAATTAGAGTTAACCCTTTTTTTTTCTTAGAAAAATCAAATTAACAATCATGTTTGATCTCAGTGTCTCTCTTATTTATTGTGTATTATGGACTTCTGCGTTCTCATTATCTTTGACTTTGAATCTCTGGAATATATATTTATTGTATGATTGTAAAAAAATACATTTATATAATTTAGTTGAGATGTCTCAGGCAATTAATAATCCCTCTTGGTTTGTTATATCCGAAAGATCTATTGTTTCAGTTTCTCTCTTCAAAATAAAAGAACGAAATTTATTCAACTAGAGACCCCTGTAGCTCTATTGGATAAAATTTTAAGCCTCCTACTGAGGTCCTGAGCACTTAGAACAAATCCTAAGCCCTTTCTTATCCATGCCACTCCTACACGCATGTAAACCATTTTTTTCTTTTTATGAGTCGGCTAGCTGTGACGTTCTGATATAAACTGTTATTAGTTTCATCCACATAAGTGTGTTACTTATCTAGGCAACCACGAAAGGGCTACAGTCATCCGTCTCACGACAGATTCTGCCAAGAGAATATTGGTGAGGTTAGGAACTTGACTCTGGACAGAATAGAAGGGCTAATAAAAATAGAATTGGCACTTGTATCTTTAGTTATTAAGCAGACATCATTGGAATCAAGGAAATCCCACAGAATCCTTGTATAATGAATGTTATCCAAAAGAAAGCACTTAACAATCTTACCAAACAAGATGAAATCGCCCAAACGTTCAATAGCCTATCATCTAGTAATGTAAAGGCAATAAATCATACAAATGCTCCAACTAAATCAGAACAGTCTAATGAAATTAAAATCCACAATGATACCCCGGAATCAATCAAAAACCTTATCCAACTATATAAGCACCTATTTCGAACTGAAATCTCACAATTTCAGCTCTGCACGGCTGGCAAACATATGATATAAACTTTCTCAAAGAAATCTATAGCCTATGCTACATCCAGAATCCCTATTAATTGGGAAAAAGAACTGGAAGAAGAAATGAGTAAAAATCTAAAATAAGGAATAATTTTTTTTGCGGCAAAGGAGAGAGAATCTTCAAAAGACACTCTTAGGGTTGTGTGAGAATTAGGAATAATAAGCCCATCAAAAAGTCCATGGAACTCAAGAATCGTTCCGGTAAACAAGAAGGACGGGTCAATAAGACTTTGCATCGATTATAGACCACTGAATAAAATCACCATACTCGACAAATATCCAATCCCAAGGATCGACGAAATATTAGATGCCCTTGCAAAATTATCAATATTTACAGTACTGGATGCTACAAAAGGATACTTCCAACTTGCACTGGAACCAGATTCCATAGAGAAAACCGCCTTCTCATGAAAGGGCGAACACTATGAATTCGTACGTATGCCTTTTGATCTATGTAACGCCCGTCCATCTTTCAAAGAGCTATGAATTCTATATTTTCAAAAGAAAAGTGGAATTATGTCATCCCATATTTCGACGACATCATTATCTACTCGGATAATTTTGACAATCACGTTAAGCACCTTAAAGCAGTTCTTGCGAAACTCAATGTCTCGGGCCTATCCTTAAACTATAAGAAATGCAAATTTGCTTACCACCGAAATAAAAATTTTAGGAAATATCGTTTCCAAAGGGATTATTAGACCTTGCCCAAGATATAATTAAAGCAATCCAAGAGTATTCCATGCCTTCAAATATTAACCAACTCAGATCATTACTTGGAATATCTAGCTATTGTAGAGCATTCATACCAAAATATTTGCTGAAATTGTAGCCCCACTAACCAATATGCTCAAGGAGCCCCAAAGAAATCTACGAAACCAATCTTATGGAGCTTAGAAGCAAGATATGCATTCAAGATGATAAAGAAAAATATTGTAGCGGGAGTCCATCGTGCCCAACCAGATTTCACTCTTCCATTCATACTAACTACCGACGCCTCTAGCACGGCGATTGGGGCTACCTTGTCCCCGGTAAATAGGAAGGGCAAAGAAATAATGATAAGAACCTTCAGTCTTCGCTTAAATAAAACCAAGGAAAACCATGAGATAACCGATCGAGAATTACTAGCAGGCAGCAAGGCAATAGATCATTTTAGATATTATCTGATTGGAAAAGAATTCACAGTGAAAACCGACCACAAAGCAATTATATACTTACAGGATACAGGAAATATGAATAGTAGATTGGTGAGATTGGGACTGAATTACAAGAGTTCTCATTTAAACTAGAGTATATTCGTGGCGAGAATAATTATGCAGATGGACTTAGCCGACCACATTGCAATTCCATCAAACCCCCCTCATTATTTACACCAAATGAAGCAACCAGAATCAAGATTCGCAATGAATATCATGCTTACTCAGGACACGGCTCAGAAAGAACGATGAAGTTCCTTATTAAATCGAAATATTATTGGAAAAATATGGATGAACAAATCTCTAGCCTTACAAGTAAATGTAGGATATGCCAAGTATCAAAAGATCCTCTCATAAACACCAAAAACCGGATAATTGTGAGTGAAAACCCAAACCAACTTTGGGTTTGCGATCTCATTGGTAGACTTCCGGAAAGTGAGACAGGCAAAAAAAATTATTCTTCCTGAAATAGATCATTACAGCAAATGGATAGAAATGAAAGCTCTAGCAGCAAAAGAATACACCTGAGAAGATACTTTCAGACAAAGGTCTTGAGTTCAACAACTCAATATGCAAATCAATCGCAAATAAATTCGATATGACGTGGAGTTGTTGCTCTCCTAATCATCATAAGACTGTTGGTGCAGCCGAAAGAGCAATCCAAACACTTTTCCAAAAACTAAGGAAACTCTCATCCTTTACCCCTGATAAATGGGATGCATTCTTGAGTAAAGCTAGATTTGCAGTTAATATTTCACCATCCAGAGCCACCGGAAATAGTCCTGTTATCCTGAAAACCCACAATTCCCAATCGATAAAAAACTTTGCGTAGCACCTGACAAATATAGTCCAACAGAACTCCTAATCGACAGGGATAGAGTTTTCAACTCATACGCTCCATCAAGCATAGTCAAAGGCAAGGTTAAATGCCAACTTAACCTTAAACGTGGAGATCCTGTCCTTATATATAAAGAAGTCTTGGGAAATGAATTCAAGGCGAGATGGACCCCAGGATTGAATACAATAAATAAAGTAGAACCTGACGCATATATCGTAACAAACGAAGTCAAAACCTTTCGACTAAACAAAACCCATATTAAATACGATTACACCAATGGAAAAAAATAACACCCGAAATGTCGTAATTAACCAATAGTTACAATCAAATTATGAATGGCTAATTACTATTTTATTAATCATATTCTATTGGTACAATCTGTAACGGTTTGTCGGATTTAGTATATAAATACTAAACCACATTTAATAAATAATGTCTTTAGAAAATACTATCTCTCGACTTTACAAGTATAATTTGATAAATAAAATAATTAATTAAAATATATCAATTTGATTGAAAAAAAAGTAATTTACTTTCACTATATTTCTATAGCTAATGAGTGATCGGTGAAAACCTTATTGTCAAACGGGTTGCTAAAAACTCCACCCACGAGGGATGGAGGAAACTTGGCCCAGGCAAGATCGGAAAAACACTCAACGGATCATTCTAAATTCAGGGCTAAGCCCTATCATACCCTGGTGGGCTTCGATAACTAGGAGCAAAATATATGTTTTATATCCAAAATGGAATGGCATCGTGTCCATATATAAACACTTTCTTGAACCACCCGGCATTTTGAAACCAAACGCTACACAGGACTCCTATGTGTCGTAAATGCTCGAGCACGAGCTTTACACCTCTACCTCCTAAGTAGTGGCTGCAGACTTGTTTTACAGACAACTGCAGCCTGCTGTCTTCCTTATTTTTCAAATTCATAAAATTTTTCACAAGGAGTTAAGAAAGAGATTGCCAATCTCTTAATGGATGCATCGATTTTCGTCACTATAAAGTGTTTAGTATACCGCAAGACAGTAAGAAGATGCATTCCTTTCTCGCTCTAGTTTAAAGTCATCTCGGACCACAAACTCCGAGTACTAAATTGAAATTTAAATATCAATATTTTAAGCAGATCAAAAAGACTCTGAAGTCTGTTTCATTTGAAAGGAGACGAACAACCATATGAGTCTTGAGCAGTTAGTGCTCATATCATCAGTTGTAGATAATAGAGTTGATACAGATTAAATTAAAGAGGAATTGATAATTATTAGATTACCTATTAAATAAATTCTGTTTTAAGCAGATAATAAAAATTCTGGCTGAATCTCCAAAATACTCTTATTATCTTATACAAACAATGCCTATCAAATACAATATGAATTGGGGATTTCAATTCAATTTTGGGAATGTGATTATGTTTGGTGCGAATGAAAGTTCGGTAAAGAGGCTTTTCTTTATAAATAGTTTAACCGGTTTTTGCTCTAGCAATTTAATGTTCTGTAGGTTAATTTCACGATAATGCGTCTCTATATCGGACAACATCATAATTCGCGAGAACAGAAACGACCGTGTATGATTTTCTAGTTTGGTATGCACTTTATAGTGTAAACGCTTAGGTTTTGAACTGAGAGTCCTTCTATCTGTTTCCTAAGCCCATTAAAATCGTTATCGAAATAAAAAAGCAAAAAATACTGCTTGAGATCATAAATCAAATGATATGGTTAATTTTTAATTATATTTTTTAATTCGTTTTTTTTACAAGGAAGACGGCATTTGTTTATAGAATACTCTATAGTCATTTTGAGAAAGTAGACATATAATTCTTGCGTTTAAAAAAATGGCGTTCTTGATTAAACATCATGGAGTGAAATATTTGGGTTCGATCAATGAAAAACTAATTTTTAAGGATAGATAATGTTTTAGTGCTTAAAATCTTCATCAACAAACTCATTTGTTTACTTAGAATTGTATTTATGTGATAGCAAACCAATCAGTGCCTTGTCCGGTAACAATTTAGTCTCACGTATTTGTATTATTTGTAGAGAACTAAGTTACAATTGGTTACTTAAGACAAATGTATTTATACTTGTGAAGCCAATAGATCTAATCAAACAAGTTATAGAGAAAAAATGTTTATGAAATCTCATTTCATAGATATTTAATAGCGGTTTTAATAATCTATAATTAAATATGAAATAATTAATTTAACTACAATTTAATAATTTGCAGCAAAAATCAATGACTTTGCCATTTATAATTCTTATATGTCTCAAGTCGATCTGTGGCCGTCCATTCAATCAGTAATATTAAAACATACTTTTATTAGATTAAAAAGAGAAATGAAATATAAAAGATTAACCAATAAATAAAGTCTACTATGCCCTACGAAAATGATAATTGCAAATATTTAATGTTTTATAAAATTCTATAACTACAAAACTAAAGGAAAAGTTTAAGATCTTAGCGATGATTTCGATTATGCGCTCTTTTGACAAAAATATCAGCAAAATCTTTTCTAATTTCATCTGATTCATATTCCAGACCATTAACAGATTCATAATTCTTCTCCAAATTTCTTTTCCTTGTGTTGTCAACAGAACTTGAATCACTAGGCGGTACTAACTGGTACCCGCCCTTTATGAAATCGTTAATTATTTGTCTACCATTTATGTCACTTTCTCTTTGATATTCTATCAAAATATTCAGATTAAGATTTTGACATATTAAGTTAAAAGAAGGCAAAAAGATACAGTATTTAAAGAAAAAATATAAGGCAACAATGATGGAAAAAAATACCTGATAATTCATAACAAAGCCGAGAAACCTACTGAATTTTGCAATAGTAAATTCAAGGTTCCATGAAAATGCCCCACTATAAAAGCCACAAACCAATAAGGACAAGAAATAGCTCTGTTTAGTACGATACTCAGGAATCGATATCATTTGATTGTAAAATTCCAAAATAAATAAAATTACGAGAGTCATAATGATTGAAAATAAAAGGGTTTCAGCAGGAAAATAGTTGATAAAAACGGGTAGTGAAAGAATAACAAAGGCCATTATATCAGTATTATGAGGATAATTGATCATCCTCGATTTGGAAGAAGCAAAGACGACCCAAAATATGGATAAACAAGATGAAATTACATATGGTATTAAATCGGATAGAAAGTACTTATAGAACCTGACAGAGTAACAAAGAAACCTATGTGGTAGTACATCCTCTTTCCAAAAGTGAACCAAATAATTTCTATGTTCAGTTAAGTGATTTAGTCCAATTAATAAGAATAAGTAGAAAACATATTGAAAATAATAAGATGTTACAAACCTTTTACAATTAGTTACGAAAGTTTTAGGCATGGAGATTATTTGATTTATAGAAAGAAAGACCGTTAAAGCCATTATAACCCAAATTAAATTTATGGGGAAATTCTTTTCAGTTACTGTAGAATGTTGTTGAAATATACTGATGTCCATTGGGCAAAAACTTTTTATAAATTCAAAAATGTAAAAATTTTATCGAAGAAAATAAACTAGAAATTTATTAAATGGGTAAATCCAATAGTTATTCTTTGATTGATTCCGTATCGATTTTCTTATTTATGCCCGCTGATCTAAGCAATAACTTCTCTTTAGACTCACATGGTTGTCCGCCTCTTCGATGTCCGTCGTCTTTCAAATGAAATAGACTCCAGAATCTTCTTGAATACGATAGACTGAATGGAAGAAAATAAATAAATCTAATTAAAATTATCATCATTCGAGATGAGATTAAATTGGTGCAAGAAAGGAATGCATCTTCATACTGTCTTGCGGTATTATACGTACTTTATAGTGCTGAAAATTGGTGCTTCCATTATGAAATTGGCAATCTCTTTCTTAACTCCTTGTGAAAATTTTTATGAATTTTAAAATATAAGGAAGACAGCAGTTGTCTGTAAAACAAGTCTACAGCCACTACTTAGGAGGCAGAGGTGTAAGGCTCGACTGTCTAGGATGCATAGGAATCCTGTGATCTTTTTCTTCAAAATTCCGGGTGGTTTGAGAAAGTATTTATATATGGAATGAACACAAAACCATTCCACTTTGGGTATAAAACATATATTTTGCTCCTGGTTATCGAAGCCGTCAGGGTATATGATAGGGCTTAGCTCTGAATTTAGAGTGATCTGCTGAGTGTTTTTCCAATATTGCCTGGGCCAAGTCTTCTTCATCCAAGTGGAATTTTTAGCGAAATAGTGAAAGTAAATTATTGTTTTTTAATTAAAATTATCAGTTGATTCGTTTAATAGTTCGTCGAATCCGTCATTTTTGTCGCAAATGGTTTAATAATAAGTGGTCAATTATATTCACACACACTAACAATTGACCAATAAATATTGTGATTATTAGATAGATTTTCTTTATTATCCAATATTATATGATTAGATAATTTTGACATAAATACAATACCCATTGAATAAATACGTGTTCTTCAAATCCTGATTAATATAAGCTAATATTTTGTGGTAATACCATGACCTGTCTCTTGGTTCTATCTGAGAGACCATTGACTATAGTTTTGACTTTAGAAACTTGATTTTTTTAACATCTCTCATATAGCAAAAATTTGCCATGAAATCAATTGAAATTATATAAAACGGATTTTTCTATTTTTAGAGAGAGTATTTCTTGAATAATCTTATGTATGTTCTTCCACCTTGATTCTATCCCATACTTTTCTATTTAATAATTAATTATTTGATTGATCGATATCAGTTGATTTATGATCTTGCATGATATCTAAAAGAGAATATAGATGCTTTTACATCTGTCTGTCCAAAAATCTTTCAATTCAAACAGAAATCTCCACATTTTATCATCAGCTTATCTAAAAGAATTACACTCAAGGTCCTTCTTTGATACCAATTATTGAATTTTGGACTGTTTTTATATTATAGTCATATCTCCTCACAGAGTCTCTTTTGATCAGGGGAAACTAATCTTTCGAAAGCATGGAACAACAATTCTACTTTGCATTTGTACATTAGCTATGAAGTTGTATATATCTCATTTTCTACAAATTATATTTCAAGATTTTTATTAGACTTAACTGGTCTTGTTCGGTAAATCTAATGTTAATAAGTGCTATTCATTTGTCTATGTCAATTTTATGTGATTTATAGTGCGTTGTTTTGATGTCCATTTTAATTTTTGTATTCATTATAATATCAGTTTTCTCATTAAACATTACTGAGCAGAATCTGTCGTGAGACGGATGACTGTAGTCTTTTCGTGGTTGCCCGGATAAGTAACACATTTATGTGTGTGAAACTAATAACAGTTTATATCAGAACGGCACGTCACAGCAGACTCATAAAAAGAAAACCCCGAAAAAAGGGGAGGTAGGGCCGGATGATTGCATGCGTGTGTGTCTGCGTGTGTGCAGGAGCGGCATGGATAAAAAAGGGCTTGCCCGAAGCTCGAAAGAGAGGGCTTGGGATTTGTTCCAAGTGCCCAGGACCTCAATAGGTGGTTTAAATTTTCCTCCTATAGAGGCAAAGGCGCTTCTAGTTGAATAAATTTCGTTTTTTTTATTAAACATTATGTATTCAAACGAATGGGATTCAATCTAAGTTTTAAGAATTTTAAATCATATTTGTAGTGTAAATGTATAAACCCAACATCCCGACAGTGTGTCCTTCTGTATATTTGTGATCTATTCTATGGATGCATGTTGTTTCTTGATGATCTTGTGTTTTTTCTACAGGTTTACGTTGAGGACATTTATTCTATTGGTATGGAAACTTTCATCAAACAAAAATTCTTTTTCCGCATTCTTAGCTTGGCATTCCTTTGAGTAATCAATGAGCCGAAAGTTTAATACCAACCAATTAACGATTATATTGTCTAATTGAATGAACGGCTTTTGATGAAAAGTTTTGTTTTTAATAATTCTTTAAATATTAATCTTTACGTTCTAAAAGTTTTAATTCGAAAAAAGTAATTTATTTTCATTATATTGCTATAGCTAATGAAATTTCGGTAAAAACCTAATTGTTCAACGGGTTACTAATAAATTCACCATCAAGGGATATAGAAAACTTTTCGAAAGCCAAGAAAAATCTGAAAAACACCAAAAGGTTTCGGTCTAAATTTGGGGTTAAGCCCGAAAGCATCAAATCCTGATAGCCTTCAATAACTAAGAAAGAGACTAACATCTTATATTAAATGATGAGTAGTCTCAAGTCGACATATAGATTAAATTTTTCTTTAAACGCACAGCCTTTTAAGCCAAACACAATGCATGATGCCAAGACATTACTTCTCTATACCTAATTGGCGGTCGCAGAGATATTTAACAACAAAAACGAAACTTATTCAAACAGAAGCGACTGTACCTCTACAGGAGGCTCAAATATCCTCCTGTAGAGGCACTTTAAATAAATCCTGAGCCCACTCTTTCGAGCTTCGGGCAAGCCCCGTTTTTACATGTGCACATTGCTCCCTTTGTTGTTGGTTCGGTGGGTCGGTTGCCCTTCCGGCGCACCTCCCCTTTTTTCGGCTTTTTCTTTTTATGAGAGGCTGTGATGTTCTGATATAAACTATTATTAGTCTTACAAACATAAGTGTGTTACTTGTCCATGAAACTACAAAAAGGCTACAGTCATCTGTCTCACGACAGACTCTGCCGAGTTTCCATACCTTAAATATTTGATTGGTCAATCTTTTTAGAATGCTCTAGTATTAGCTAGAAATTTTTAATTTGTCTAATAACTAATATATCTTATGAATTGTCTTTTATATCAGGGGTCACCGTTCAACCAAATACTGTGAATAAAAACTTCATGTAATTATTTTATTCAAAGCGGCAAAGAAGCTATAGTGTCTGAAACTAGGTAGCTTATAGAAGTATGTAAGCTGGAATCATATCCAAAGCATCACCCACGCCCGACAAGGGACAGCAAATTCACCTACAGACAATCGAAAGGGTAAAGAATTTGTTTACAAAAAAGCGTCCTCCCCACTTTTCTTTCAGGTATATATATTCTCTATGAGCATACCTTGAATAACGCAAGTAAAGATCGTTCTGATTAGTTATAATCAAGAATGAAGGACTTCATAATTCAAAAAAGACCCATTTCAATGGCATATGAGACAAAATAAATTGATTTAATTTATCAATTCAAAAATATATTTAGGCAATATATATTCCCTAAATATGGGGGTTCTCTGCTAAACGAAAATGCAAATTACACAAATAGAAGATTGCCAACGGACTTTCCAATTGCTATATCTCCGTGTCCAACATCATCAACGCTGTCCGCCATTGGTAGCCACAAATAAATAATTCTACGAAAGATTGTTTAAGACCCGAGTTCATCAATTTCCAAGTATAAAGGATTCAAGCATTCGGTTTACTATAGGAAACCAAATTTGATAGATGATGGGGTCCTTTGCTTCACCCAATACAAAAATTTATTTTATCGTTAGGAAATCCAATGTTTATATTGAAGAGAGAAAGTGAAACAATAGATCTTCCGCATATAATAAACTAAGAGGGATTATAAATTATCTGAGATATCTCAAGCAAATTATGTAAATGTATTTTTTTACAATCATGCAATAAATATATATTCCAAAGATTCAGAAGGTTGGGATCTTACTCTTTCAAGAAGTCAAAGATGATGAGAACGTAGAAGTCCTTGCGACACAATAGATAAGAGAGATCCCGAGATCCAACATGATTGTCGATTTGATTTTGCTAAGGAAAATAAATTAGATCTATTGAGCCAATTGAACCGGGTACCCTCTAAATGGAAAGATAGTATCAATAAAAATATGTTAAATCTTCAAGTTCTTAGTGATTTACTTAGTAAGTCGCAAAAGAACGAGAAGCTATCCAGAGACGATAAGAGAAAATGCCTGACATTTATGAGTCAGGAAAGGCTCAAACTGGGGGATTCAATGGATTGCACGAAGGCAATTTCTCGAATCATAGAAAAAATCTTGATCTACAAGAAAAAGATTGAAATGCATAAGAAGAGAAAGAACTTCTCCAAAGCCAACCGATTCTTTGAACTATATAGAAGACAATTCTATAGAAGTTTATATGGTGAGGTTTTAAAGGAAAGTAATGTCCCAATCCTCGAAGTCGAAGATTATTGGTCTAATATGTGGTTCAAGTCTGAAAAAAAAAACGAAATTTATTCAACTAGAAGCACCTGTGCCTCAATAGGAGGAATTTTTAAACCTCCTACTGAGGTCCTGGGCATTTGGAACAAATCCTAAGCCCTCTCTTTCGAGCTTCGGGCACGCCCTTTTTTATCCATGCCGCTCCCACGCATGCAATCATCCGGCCCAACCTCCCCTTTTTGGGGGTTTTTCTTTTTATGAATCTCCTGTGACGTGACGTTCTGATATAAACTGTTATTAGTTTCACACACATAAGTGTGTTACTTGTCCGGGAAACCACGAAAAGGCTACAGTCATCCATCTTACGACAGATTCTGCCCAGAGAAGCCAAGATCAATTCAATGATTATCTAAGAGAACATTTAGATGAAGGTAGGGACTTTGACAAGTTCCCCTCCTTTGAAGAGTTCCAGAAGACCATCAGCTTTCTTCCAAATTGGAAAGCTGCTGGCCCAGATAGAGTCTATAATTTCTTTATAAAGAAATTAACACCTCTTCATGAAAATCTATATGAGATAATCAAAGGCATCTGTGTAAATTCAAGAAGCGAAGATGATTGGTTTTATAAAGGTATCACATACCTTATTCCCAAAGGAGAACCTCAAGAAGGAGGAGACTTCAGGCCTATAACCTGTATGTCGAATCTGTATAAGGTCAAAACTAAATGTGTTACGCAAGTAATGCAAAATATTGTTGAGTTTATAGGTCTCTTGAATGAAAACCAACTCGGAACTGTAAGAATAGTTCAAGGAGCGAAAGAGCAAGCATTATCAAATCTGTCCATCAATTAAAAGCATTCGAACTCTTTAAAAACTGTCTGGATAGGTGTCAAAAAGGCGTTTGATTTGGTTGATCACGACTATCTTATCAAATGTATAGAGAGCCTGAAGTTCCCTCAGTGGATCACAAGCTTCCTTAAGGACACTATTTCAAAGTGGAAAGTCGATTTCAGATTGAACGGAGAATCAATTCTTGAGAAAAGGTTGGAGAGAGGAATTCTACAGGGAGACAGCCTGTCCCCTCTCTTATTTGTATTATGCATGGATCCACTAAGCCGTAAGCTATCCTCCAAATATCAGAAAGTCGGTGTCAAAACCGAATCTGATATGTATATTACAAACCACGTTTTATTTATCGATGATTTGAAATTACTTGCTGAATCTGAAGAAGAACTTCAAAGAATGATGAATGAGATAAAGTCATTCTTTAATGTAATTGGTTTTGAAAGGAATGAGACCAAATCCGCTACCAATAGTAAAGTTTGCGAATCAGATGCCACGCTTTTAGAAGGCAAAGAGAGTTACAAATGCCTGGGAATTATTGAGACAGCTAATAGCACAATATCCAAAGATTCTTTTAAAAATGTAAGAAATGAAATTTTAAAAAGAATCAAAAATTTGTGTGAAAGCAAACTGAATGCAAAGAATTTATGCGAAGTGATAAACGAGCATGCAGTGTCTGTACTTAATTACCATATAGGAGTATTAAAGCTTGAACCAGAAAAATATATCAAACTCGATAAATCCATTAGAAAAGTGCTAATGGAATAGAAAGTCCACTTGGAGCAACCAAACAAAGAAAGGCTGTATTTGCTAAGAGCCATGATGGGAAGAGGAATGTCCAATATTGAACATAAGAGCGAGATTATGCTCCTCCAATTAAAAAATTTCCTGGAAAAATTAAGAAGTATATCCATAAGGCGTAATGCCATAATTAAGGTTGAAAAAGGCAATAAGACACATCTGTCCACTATTGACAAATACATAAGACTGAAGTACAATACAGAAGGCGAGATTACCAAAGAATCTCTTTATGAATCCCAGATTAAATCACCAATGACCAACATTAAAAGCAAACGACTCCACGAAAGGTTGTTTAGGGTCTGTGATCATGAACTTGCCTCCATTAGAGATTCTTCAGTATGGCTTACCAAAGGAAATATGAAGCCAAGAGATGAAGAAGCTTATTGCTTCTTTCAGGATAGAAATATATTCTTTGGAGAAAAAGTCAGATGCTCACATTGCAAAGCTGTGCCAAAGACAGTAGATCACTTCGCTACTAAATGCGAGCGTGTGCTAGGTCATGATTGCATGAGAAGGCATAATGAAGTATTAAGATGCATATATTTATCACAGGGTAGGAGATTCGGAATTAAGAAGACAAGAAAATTGAAATCCCATTCCATTCAAGAAGTTGTAGCAAATGAAAATGTCGAGATTCGAGTAGATACAGGAATTACAACATGATATTCCAGATATCTTATTACATGATAAAAAGAAAAATGAAATATCTCTTATCGAGGTTGGAATTACCAATCTTGACCTATTAACTCAAGTTGAAAATAAAAAAACTAGAAAATACGATTTAATAGCAAATGAGTTATCATTGATTTACAAGTGCAAAGTGAATATAATTCCATACGTAATGACATGGTAACGAAGTATAGTGAAGAGATAGGAATTGGGTCTAAAGTCGAAGCGTACATCAGTCTATTGTACTCAAGAAGACTCTGGGTTTCAAGAGGCGGACAACCATGTGAGTCTTGAGCAGTTACTGTACAGATCATCGGGTGTAGATAAGAGGCTTGACACAGAATCAATCAAAGAGTAATTGATAATTATTAGATTACCCATTAAATGAATCCTTTAATTGAGTCAATTGAAAATGAATAGATTGGAAAACGATTTAAAGAATAATGCATTAAAGCAATTATAAATGTAAAGCAAAGCAATTACATAAATAATTAGTTAGAATGGGCTAGCAAAGAAAACCACAAAGTGCATATTGAAGACATAGGATCTAATCAGATCCGTGTTCCAATTAATTACATATAAGCACACTTTGCAGTCTCTTTTGCTCGCAATCGGAACAAGTAAGATATACTATCGGATACATCCAAAATAATTTAAAAGAGCCGAAGGAAATGACCAGCAATTACATAATGAAAAGAGTTACTGGAGAGAATGTCATTTGCTAAACAAAAATCAACTATTTTTTGAAATAAGACCTATTTATTAAACTTTAAGGCAAAATTAATGGTTGTAATTGATATGTCTTACGCAAAGTAGTAAAGAAGGGCCCCATCCTTGGACCAGAGTAACAGATAAATCTAAAAGCCTTGCTTCTTTTTAATATTGACTTCAACAACAAATCTTCTAATTTTTCATCATTATAACTTAAATGTAGATAAAAAAAATTAATAGAAGGATAGCACTCTACATAATCCTCATTAAGAGCATCACCAACACTAATTTCCAATGTCCCCAAACTTCTTGTCTTATTGATTATAATTCCACAGAATTCCTTTGTTTGTTTTCCATCCCTTAGAACTAAATATTTTAGATTTCTAAGCTCTCCGAACCTTTCAGCGAGAGAATTGGGAAGATTTTCGTGAACAGAGATAGATAATGCTGTCAGGTTTTTGATTCTGGGCAACAATCCTGTCAAAAATTCTGAGCTCTGAGCTTTCTTTTCTTGTTCCGAGCATTTCATATCGAGTTTGCGTATCATCAAAATACTCAAGTTTGGAAAACGATCAAAAATCTTTAAAGAATCACAGCTTAGTTCATTGCATTGAATGTAGAGGTTAACCAGTGAATTCATTGTTGGGAATGGTTTGAATTCGTGATGTAAACCAATATCATTTTTTTCTTCAGTAGAATCAAACAAAATCGTTGATATACAAGGATTTTTTATATGTAGAGTCTTCAATTTCTTCAGGTTTGATACAGCTACAAATATATTATTTAAATTGTCATAGGAGATGATACTCAGAGCCAAAACTTCTGGAATTTTTGAAACGAGATCATTTAAATGAACTCCAAATCTAGAAAAATCATAATTCAATGCGAATTTCTTTATATGAGGCAAATAGGCCATGAATTCTTCGCCAGAATGATCTTCAGAAAGAGATGCAGAATATAATCCACCCTGAAAGTCTACAACTTCAGGAATCTTTCGCATCAAAGTAGAAAAGAGCGGATTTACATTCATCAATCCAGGAATTTTTAGAGTTTTAATTTTCATAAAAAAATCATCATGCAAAATATCATCCAAATCCGAAGATGTAGAACTACACAACCCATGTAAAGAAATTTCTAAATCCACGACCCCTTTCAAAGACTTAAATAAGACTTTAAGAAATTTGGAATTCTGATTGGCTCCGCCCAATCGTAATGCTTCAAGATCATTTAGTCGTCCGAATTCTTCGCAAATTTTTGGATCAAGTAAATCAGCATTAAGATGAAGAGTTTTAACGTCAGGAATTGATTTCAACAAAGCAGAAACCACATTTTCAGGCAAATATGTATGCGATTCATTCTGTGAACAAAGTTTGTTTTGATCATAAATTAAATCCGAGTTAATTTTTAATCCTTTCAAAAATATTAAATTCTTAAACTCCATTGCAGTCTCCTCCGTAAAACCGTCACAATCAAAACATAATTTTTCAAGTGACCCTAAATTTTGAAGCAGTTTCTTTAGCATAATCTCGGGAATTTTATAGTCTTTAATCATGAGTACCTTTAGTCCGCTACAATTCTTAATCAATAATTCAAAATCTATTGTTGAATCATTCCTCACTACAATCTCTAGCATTGTCATACCATGCTTGATGAAAGGGCCTAATTCCAGAATAGATTGGATAAAAACAGTAGGAAGTGGCAACTTACTAAACGAAAAACCTCTTAATTTTACAACACTTTGTATTCCTGTGATAGTCACAGTACAGCTGCGCTTATTTAAATTTTCAAGTTGTTTTGCTTTTAATTCCGATTCTTGGATCATTTTTATAAATTCTTTGAAATAAGAGAAATCATTGGCTCGTAGAGTCCAAGGACAGCAGACAATCAACTCTTCAACTTCGAAAACAACTAAGAAAAATAAAAATTTTGTCAGGGTTCCAGAAGTTCCAGGTATGTTAAAAAAGTGACTCCTAATATGCATTTTTTTGCATATGGTTAAGTTGGTGACAATATTCGATTTTTCTACGATGTCATTATTGACGTCAATAATGAACTCATCACTATTATCACAATTCGCAATGCAACATCCAGAAGCATTAATTAGATAAATGAGCATTTTACTAATTATAATTTTATCAAAAGCATTGAACTTAATCACCGCCAATTCATTCAAAAGAATAAAACGCTCATCAGTGAAGAAATAATTGGTTAAATTTTCTGGCATCTTATTGCTTAAAATGGGATTATCATAATTTGAGACAAAAAACATCTCTATACTGTAAATAAGACGAGGAAATTGATTTGGATTGTCGAACTTTGCATTATCATCAAAACAAAACTTGTAAAGAATTTCAAAATCATCTTTTAGTGTTTGAACTAATTTTATTTTGTTTGATTCTTGGACCAGAACAAAATTTTCTTCTTGGACGAGCTTTGGATTGTCTAAATTGAATTGTTGCTTATTTATTATATTGCTGTTCGATTGAGCTTCTTTCTATGAAAAATATGGAATTTGGTTTATCTTTTCAAGTGAATATATTCCTACTTGATAATTCATAAACAATATCTCAATTTCTGTGACTGCTTTGCAGAAAAATAGAAGTGCTATCATGTTGATAATTCTCTTACAACGCATGGGGTAGAAAAGTTGAAAATTTTTAAAACAAGAAATCTAAAAAAAATCAAATTTTAAAGAGTTTATTCAACCAGAAGCGACTGTGCCTCTACAGAAGAAAATTTTAACCTTCTGTTAAGATCATTGGCACTTTAAATAAATCATGTACCCACTCTTTCCAGCATCGGGCAAGCCCTTTTTTATATATACATGCTGCTCCCTTGATTGTTGGTCGAGTAGGTCTGTTGGCTAACCCATAGTGGTGTTTTTAATGATTCTACCACGATTTCTAAAGTAAAAAAAAGCATTAAAATGTGCCTTCTGTCCAAAAGTCGACTTTTCGGAAAAAGTAAATTTTTTAAAAAATTTTAAGATGATTGATTAATTAAAATCAGTTGTAATTTATAAAATGGTAAAACGAGCTAAGGAAGTTATGAGAATTATTGGTACAGAAATGGAGGATGTCAGCTAAACCACACAAATAGGATTAGAAAGTGGTTCAAGATCTTGTCACTTAAAATCACATCTGAACACAACTTGCAAATCTTAAGAAAAATCTTTACAACTAAAATTTTTGTTAAAGCAGTTGTAATCAAATCAAAGAATGAACGAGATTATATGAAAGGTTGTAATACAGGCAGTTCAGCGGCAATACAAGAAACAGACAAAAAACCAAATATCGGCACGAGGTTATTGGAAGATAAAAAGAAAGTTAGGAAAATAAATAAATTCTTTCTTGAATTTATTAAAAATGCTAAAAATATTTACAAAACTTATAATCAAAAAGATAACATAAAGAAGAATTTATTTAATGGGTAACTCTAATAATTATCAATTACTCATTGATTGGTTCCGTGTCGAGTTTCTCATCTCCATCAGATGATCTAAGAACTAACTGCTCAAGACTCACGTGTTTGTCCGCATCTTCGATGCTCCGTCGTCTTTCAAATGAAATAGACTCCAGAGTCTTCTTGAGTACAATAGACTGGATGTACGCTTCGACTTTTGGCTCAATTCCTATCTCTTTACTATGTTTATTGTGGTATTTCGTTACCAGCCCTTCCCAGGTCATTACGTATGGAATTATATTCACTTTGCACTTGTAAATCAATGATAACTCATTTGCTATTAAATCGTATTTTCTAGTTTTTTCATTTTCAACTTGAGTTAATAGGTCAAGATTGGTGATTCCAACCTCGATCAGAGTTATTTCATTTTTCTTTTTATCGTGTAAGAAGATATCTGGTCTGTCATGCTGTATTTTAATGTCAGTCTTAATTCTTGTATCTACTCGAATCTCGACATTTTCATTTGCTACAACTTCTTGAACGGAATGGGATTTCAATTTTCTTGTCTTTTTAATTCCGAATCTTCTACAAAGTGATAAATGTATGCATCTTAATACTTCATCATGCCGTCTCATGTAATCATGACCAAGCATACGGTCGCATTTAGTGGCAAGGTGATCTACTGTCTTTGGCATAGCTTTGCAATGTGGGCACTTGACTTTTTCTCCAAAGAATATATTTCTATCTTGAAGGAAGCAATAAACTCCTTCATCTAAAAGATAACATAAATGTAATATATGAAAAGATCAAAATAAATGTTAAAATAGATTTAAATACTGGAAATGAAATTAAGAATAAACCTGAAGTACCGAAATGGATATTAGACCATACTGACAGCTACGAGGAAACCAAGGAGAAGATACAACACGTAAGAAGGGTAATCTCAGTTGAGGTAGATACTAAAAAGGATAAAAATAATATTAAGGACAACATGATAGAAGAAAACAATTATAAGTCTGCTGAGAAACAGCTACAATCTAATAAGTTTTACATGAATACGAATGAGGAGAGAAAGAAGGTGGAAATAGTAATCAAGAAAAAGCACCTTGAAGATAGGTATACTAATATGGATGAGAATGAAGAAATATACAATGGGAAAATTAAGGATGAACTAAAGAGATCACGAATTTATACTATTACTAAGAAGATCAATTGGGACAGTCTGATAGACGGAAATGAAAATGTAACTAAAGTAGAAAGATTTAATAATATGGCCAAAAGCACTTACAATAATAGGATGAACACTATCAGCAAACCGGTAAATAAAGAAGACAATCTGAATTACGACTGTCTGGAAGATAAAGGAACAAATACTGTAACTGAGGATATTTATGAGATTGTAGATAGAATTAAGAAAAAGAATGCAGTGAGAAGACACAGGAAAAAAAGATAAAGGTGAGCTTAGAGTGATAAGCTTGAATTGTAATGGAATCCAAAATAAGGTTTAAGAAATTAAGGAGTTGATAGGAAAAGAAGCACCTGATATAATATGTCTACAAGAAAACAAGAGACGGATTGAGGAAAGAAATATATTCGTAGACGGTTATAATTGTATAGAAAGATTTGTTACAGAAAATATAAGCGAGAATGGACTAATAACACTGATTAAAAACAATGTAAAAAACGGGGTTAAAGTAACAAAGCTTGAAAAGTATGTAATTGGAATAAGAATCAAACGACAAAATGGCAAAACGCTTGACATCGTTAATACATACGTGGCCAATCAGGACGGAGAGAGACATGACACGCTAAATAAGACTGAAGAACTATTAAAAAGGGATAGAACGACATTATGTATTGGAGAGTGGAATACAGACAAAGCAGTACTCGTTGTTAAATTTAAGAGAGACAATAGTAATATATATACGAAAGGAAACATGATTGGAGGAAGTGGCATAGTAAACGGGGTAGAAACTAGTAGAATTATTGATTACAGTATAAGTAATAGTAAGAATATAATTAAAGAAGAAAGATTTTTAAAAGACTGGCATATATCAGATCACTACCCAGTGTATGTAAGAATTGGATGGAAGATTGAGCGCAGTAAAATGAACAAGAGAGAATCTATATTTTATAGAGCAAAAATTCTGAGAGTACCAATATAAGAAATGATATAAGAACCAAGTTAATACTCGAAGAAAAAGAAAATTGCAGAATGATGTTTGATGAATTTTATAATAAACTGCTAAATCTAACGGAAGAACATAATCTATGAAGACCGGTTGAAAGGAATTTTAAACAGATAAGGTATAAAAGTATTGAAAGATTAATTAAGACAAGGCGAAAGTTAACTGATATTGAAGATATCAAAATGATGACTATAGAAATTAGAAAGAAAATTAAAGAACTGCAAAAGAAGAAGTTTGAAAACTTTATCGAAAGAGAACGAGAAATGTTAAGGAAGAACGACTCAAGAAACGCTTTTAAATGACTTAAGACAATAAGTAAGCTTAATAGTGAGAACGATACGTCGAACACACCTTTGATAGATGTGGAAAATAGTACTGTAGCAACATCAGACATAGAGAAAGTAAAAGTAATTCGAAAACATCTTAGCAAACTGGCAGTGAAGGAAACGGTTAATGACAGACAAAACTTGTCTGAAAGCAGAATAACGACATATAATATAGATATTGGTAATGAATCGGATAAGGCTATTGAATGGATTGAAGTTATAAATGCGTTGAAAAGATGTCAAAACGGAAAGGCGGCAAGCAAGGATAAGCTCCCGTGTGAAATATACAAGATATGCGAGGTAGATAGAAAATGTGAAACAGGAACGAGTAAGGCCATGTTAGAATTGTTTAGGAAGTGTTTTGATGAAGCGTTCACGCCTGAACAATGGACTGAGAATCTGGTAGTATTGATTCCCAAGAAAGGAGATTTACAATCACTTGATAATTATAGAGGAATAACATTGATTAACACACTGTCTAAAATATACTGTAAAATCTTGGCGGCTAGACTGGCGAATATAAACAAACTTTACGGACTGATTAGAAAAGAACAGACAGGATTCATAGAAAATCAAATTGGTTTAAATAGTGTATTGGCTGTAGTAGAAATTATTCAAAGAAGAACATTGTGTAAGCAAAGTACATATTTAGGATTCATTGATTTTATAAAAGCCTACGATTTAGTATCACATGAAAGATTGATTGCAAAATTAGAAAGAAAACAGCTTGGAAGTAAGTTCATTAATGTAATTAAAAGCATCTAGGCAGAATCTGTGGTGAGACGGATGACTGTAGCCTTTTCGTGGCTGCCCGGATAAGTAACACACTTGTGTGTGTGAAACTAATAACAGTTTATATCAGAACGTCACAACCAGCCGACTCATAAAAAGAAAACCCCGAAAAAAGGGGAGGTGGGCCGGATGATTTACATGCGTGTGTGTATGTGTGTGCGGCATGGATAAAAAAGGGCTTTCTCGAAAGAGTGGGCTTAGGATTTATTCTAAGTGCCCAGGACCTTAGTAGGAGGTTTAGAATTTCCTCCTATAGAGGAACAGGCGCTTCTAGTTAAATAAATTTGGTTTTTTTTAGCATAGCTATTGCCACGAAACACGGAAGAGTGGACTTAAAATTTGTTGAAGTTCTCTGTCAGGAGGTTAAAATTTCCTTCTACAGAGACACAGGCGCTTCCAGTTGAATAAATTTCATCTTTTTGAAATCTCTTAGCTCCTGAATAAAATGCCAATATCATAGAACAGGAGTTATGAAAGAGAACAATGGCAATTTGAGAATAAAAATTGACAGCAGATATGATCAAGATCATGGTCGAATTCTCATGATAATCTCATGAAATATTCAGCCATAAACGCTGAATATATTTGGGGTACGATTGTAAATAATAATTTTCTCTACTGATTAAAGTTCAATTAGATATGGTAGTTCCATTGATCATGATCCAAAGTGAAGATGTGATATTTTTAAGAAGGAATCTGATTTCGTATTTTCATTGAACAGGTACTATAGCGATATGAAAAATTAATTTTTTGAGAAAAAAAGCATATTTTACAACATCCTTATGACGACTGAGCAATCCCGCATGCCATATCATCTTGCTTCAAGATGCTTAACTGTTTAGTTACAGATATCCATCGTATACATTGGGTTTGCTCGTCTAAAAATACTTTCTGGCTGGTGAATGAAAAGAGTTTCTTCATCACTCGATATTATGTCGCCTTTAATAAACCAAATGACTGAATATTTTATGATTGACAATTACTACTCACAAGCACTAGATGGACTTTCATATCACTTCTTCATTTTAATATTCATCTTTAGGAATTATATTTGCTCTTCACATAGATTATTTCTCAACCTAAATTTATATTTGCACCTGAAAACCTCACCAATGCTAAGCTCGTTCCACAATTTTCTTCAATTCTTTAGATGGCCTCCCTTCATATTACATGTTCTTCGATCTTTCAAATCTAAATGCACAATACCCACACGATTATGCTCTGGCTAGTAGAATCTTTATTTGATCAATTTCTGTAAGTTAATTTATCTTTCATTATGGTGATATCAGGTTTGATGACTGGATCGAGCACTAATTTAAAATTTTCATTTCGTAATCATTTACAAACGATGCGTGTGCGTTTATCGTTTCGAGTAAATTTTTTGAATTCAGTTTCTTTTCAGATGAATTCTATCTACAATTTCTGATTTTACTTGATTGAATGGTCCTTTGAGATTGTATTGCTGTTGTCTCAAGTACTTTTAACTTTCCTCTAAGGAGTATTGAATCTTTTTCTCAAACTGCATCATTAGCTGCGGATTTGGTCTTATTCACTTCCAAGCAAATCGTTATAAAGAATTTTTTAGTTTATAACATCATTTCCTGTAATTACTCTTCTGACTCAACTACCAACTTCCGATCATCAATAAATAGAAAATGGCCTGTAATATACATATCAGATTCAGCAGTTCCCCTCTCTTTTTGCATGATTTTTAATTATTTTTTTCAATTTGAATGATCCATGCACCATACCAATGTGGTAATGAAATCCCCTGTCAGAATCACATCTTCTAATCTTTTCTTAGATTGACTAATCATTCAACTTTGTGTTCATCTTCCATTCAAAAATGATCCTCTTGAAAGAACCTTCAATATGAAAAATAATTAAATACGAATTAAGAATATAAAGAATAAATAGAATCCTTTCGGGTTGTTCGACTTATTTACTTATATTCGGTAGTGGTCTAGCACCACGACTCGCTGCTGGTTTCTTCCTCACTAATTTCTACATCAAAGCTCAATGACTCTAACTCAGTCGAGACTTCTTTATATATTTTACACTCTTCATCCTCAATTTCTATCGGTTGAGTACTAAAAGATGAAAACCTAAAATATTTGAATATTACATATAATGAAACAAACACTACAAAGTAATGGGAGTGTGTATTCATTACAGTTGTCACTTCAGAATGAATAATAAAAGAGTAATTAATAATATCTAAATATCCAACAGTATATAAAAGATAAAGACAAGCAATGAAAAACACGCTAAATATACTAAAATACGTGCCCAAGTCATTGAAACTTCTCAAGAAAGCACTGGAAAAGAAAAGATTTTTTGCAAAGCATAGGCCAAAATAGCAAAGTAGAATCGCAACTGAGATATAATGTATATAGTTGGTTGAATTTATGATTAGAGCTATTAGAATTAAATACAGATCACATTTTTGGTCCTCGTTGAATATATTTGATATTTGGTCATTAAATATTAAAATGCTTACAATTGTAAAAAAAATAGAGCATGTTGAATAATTGAATATTAAGGAAAGCAACTCGAAAATTAAATAATTTTTCGAACTAAATTCAAAATAGCCAAATATAAATGAAATCAAACTCAAACTTAATAAACATATCCGAAACCTGTTCACAAGGAAAAAACTCCTTTGTTTAGTCGCTTCCAGATCATCAGGCGAATCAATCTTAACTCCCAAGTTATGATAATAAATAAATGTCTTACTAGCGATCATGAGTATATCTTTAGTCCATTCTTTTTTGTATTTGATTGATACCATAGAGTAATACTTAAATATTGTCCTTCTATAAAAATATGAGACAATGAAAATTCCTAGAATGAAGCATGTTAAAATTTGATGGATTCCGAATAAATCATAATTGGACACTGATATTTTGCTGTTAAAAAATCCTAGAATTGGGTGAAAATTTTTGAACATTTATTGTGATTAAAAAAATTTTAAGAGAATTACAAAATTTTTTTTATTTAAAGCTGTAAGTAATCAAATGATAGGCAAGCTTTAATATTGTCGGCTTGAAAATTTTTTGATAAAATCAATAATCTTCTTTTTTTATGATGAAATAGAAACTTCTTAATAATCCATATTGAATATTACTTGAACAATCTAGTCCAAGTTTATGTGTGATTGAAAGCAACCAACTTTCATTAAAACATTCTAAGTTTAAAACTGAATTTGTATCTCGCTGATTCTACACATTTTTCTAGAAAAAAATTATTGATAAAATTTTTATTACTTAAGATGAATTAAAAAAAAATTAATGACGAAACAAACTTGTTCTGATATTATTGAATTTTCAAATTTAGAAAAGGTGTATCATTCTGCAAAACTCCTTTATTTTTTGATAAACCAATTCAAGTGAACTTTTATTAAATACAAGACGGGTTTTGAAATTTAATAGAATGGGTTTGTCTTAATGATAATGGAAACTCTGAGATTCAGTTTCCATTTTTAGTTAAGCGATGAACTTGGATTGGCTCATGTTCTATATGCGGATGGACTGATATTATTAGATGAAAGATTTCCTTCCTACAGAAATCCTTGAAGAGGGTCAGACCTTAAGTTTAATTAATTTCTAGATCGTGAAGTGGTGTTTAAGTCATACAATGAATTAAAATAAAGAATTTTGAGGTGGAAGATGAGTTATTTCAAGCATATGACTACCAATCATTATCAAATAATAAAGACCCTTCAGATATATCGTGTGGATCTCTGAATTTAAAAAGCTAAGTTTGCGTGTAAAAACTGGATTTGTAATTGTTAGTTCTAAATAATTTACTTAATTTATTCACTGGCTATAATTACTGGAATGTTTTATCGTAGGAATCTGCATGGGAGAACCAATGCTAACAAAAGCTACAAACAGGTATCTATCTAAGCGAATGGTTGGTATATTTTCAGAACCAATACTCTTTTTAATAATTAATTTATTAATTTTTATCGGGGACGACTTTAAACTAGAGAAAGAAAGGAAAGCATCGTCGTACTGTCTTGCAGTGTTATACGCACATTATAGTGGTGAAGTTTGTGCATCCATTAAGAGATTGGCGATCTTTTTCTTTACTTACTTAAACATTTTATATGTTTAAAAACAAGTTAGACTGCAGTTATCTGTAAACAGGTTTGTGATTACAACTTACGAGGTAGAAATGTGACACTCATGCTTAAATATTTGCTACACATAGCCATCTGGTGTGACACATGACGTTTCATTGAAGCAAATGACTTGTATATGGACAAGAAACCACACCATTTTGAATGTGAAGCATATGCTTGCCTCTAGTTATTGAAGGTCGCCCTGATATTAAAGGTATTTGTTGAGCTTTTTCCAATCTGGACCAAGTTTTCTGCATTCAGGCAAAGTTTTTACAAGCCTTTTGACAATAAAGCTTCAATCGTTGTTCACTACCTATAGAAATACAGTGAAAATAAATTGCGTTTTCTTTAATACAAATTGTTCTAAGATAAAATTTTTATATAAGTATTCAAGTTTGAAAATTTAAGACATGATAAGAAACGCGTGATGCTTTACTATATTCTCAAGACTGGCAGAAAATGTTGTCGGAATATGACCCAAAACAACAATTTTTCTTAATAAACTTATTAATAGAAAAAATCCGCTATTTATGACTTTTAAATCAAAAATGTGATTGATGTATGGCTATTTGTTATCAATCTTTCCTCTGTCTCAGGTTCTGGCTAGGATCATATCTTAAATATATTCAGTCCAAGTATCAGAGCCAACGATTCTCTGAACAAAACATAGAAGTTAAAACGAATGTAATTTGTGTAAGTGGTAACTCTGTTTACTAATGAAGATTTTAATGGAGTATTTTCTTACCAGATTATTAATGAGCTTCATTTTCTGTAGACTGCTTGTATGAAAATTGACCATGGATTTATCCACGTTTGAATCCAGAAAATCCAAAGATTGTCATGGTTTATTCTTTTACTTAATGGATCTTTACCTTATAAAGATTAGGAACTCTTGCCTTAAGAATCACTTTTTAACTTTATCACAGAAATTTATAAGATCATTGCTCTTAATGTCTTTTTTCCTATGAAAGGCAATTGTTTAGTACCACTTAGGCTAGGCTTTGAAAATGATAGTTATTATTTATTTGATTTGGATAACTCTAATAAGAGGATTATCAAATGATTATAATTGAGTTATCCCGATTTGTATTTTTGCTCTCATTGTTTCTATTTACTTGAGTCAAGTGTGTGAAGATTTCGTACTTGGCTCAGATTAAAGTAAATTCTTGATTTAAATTAATTTTTAATTAAGTTAACTGATTTAATTTTTAATAAATTAAATTCGGAATTTTTACGCATGAAAACATCTTTTGCTCTCTTCATTTTGAAAATGTCAATAAATCTTACTAGTATTCATTCTCATCCGCTTGAATATTACCAAGAAGGGTTTAAGGCCTTAAAACTACAGTATAGTAAAAATCGAAGCAATCAGTACAATGAATGTAAAAAATTTTTGGCAGATTGGATAAATGCTGATTTTATGAATCACGAGTCCGTGCTAAAGCATAGTAAAGAAGTTTTCAAAGATATTCAAAACCTGAAAAACAATTATAAAGACTATTTAGATTTAATGAAGGTCGAAATTGCTAACAAGGAAGGTGGTAAAACTAAATCCTCAGAGGATAATATTTTGATTGATGAAGCTATTTGTACTTATAAATCAAAATATCTAGAAGAAATTTTCCTGAAGCTTAAGGAAGATATAAAAGCAAGAAAGGTTAGATTTTGTAAGGGGATAGTAGTTGCAATTAGAAATTGTTCAGAGAAATTGAGAGAGAGATCTTTTTCTATTAATAAAAATAGGCAGTTACAAACGGTTAAACCTAAATTGATTGAATTCTTCGAAATAATTAATTTCAAATCTTTTGGTCTAGAAAATGCTAGTTTTAATTTTGATAAACACATTTCTTTGTGTATACCAAGCCAAGATGTTGAAGTTTTTTATATGAATGAAATATCTGATTACATAATTAAAAGGATCGTTAAATTTAGGTCAAAAAATGATCTCAAGCAGGAAGAAACAAAGTCAAATGAAATGGATTCTATGATTAAGCCAAAATACGGTTCTAGTCAATGTAATTATTTAGAAATGAATAAAAGTACCAATTTAAACTCTGCTAGGGTGATTGGGAGACGTGCAAGATCGCTACTTATGAAGAATATTAGCATATCTGTAACAAATAATCTTTTGACTCCCTTTTTGAACCGTAATAGGAATCATCTGCCAAGCTATCACAATAGGTTAAGTACCGATTCAAATTTTATCGGAAGCGATATACAAGATAATAAAAGCTCAATAGGTTCTGAATTGACTCAAAGGAAGCTTAATTCGGAATTATTTGAAGGAATAATTGATTCTGATGATTTTTGTAGTCTTTTTTTTACTGATGAAGCTTCTTTGAATTCTTTACTGTTGAATAATTTGCAAATCGATAGAAAGATTGAAATATGTGAATTCGAATTTGACAGTTTGATAAAGAATCCATGTAAGTTTGATTTCAATGAATTATTTTCAATAAAAATGAAGTCAAAATTTCAAATAGCTTGGGAAAGTTTTCAAACTAAGCATTTCGGGGCCATTGACTCCACGATTTCCACTTTATGTTCTAAGATAACAAAATTAATAGAGTATTATTTTGAGATTAAAAGTATGTATAGAAATAAAATGTGCCTTATTAATTCCTTGATAACTGAAATATCTCAAAATTTAATATATCAAAAGTCCTTACTAGATAGCTCTATGCAAAAGGTACATAGGAAGATCGATTGGGGATATGGAAATGGCCTCAAAGAAGATGCCGAGCTTGATGAATCCAATTTTATTTCAAAATTTAATTTAAGATTAGCTGAACTTAAAAAAGATATATGCTACCAAAGTAAGAGTGATATCATTATTAAACTTGAAATAATATTTCATTTATATCATTTTGTTGACCTTGAAAATGATATGCGATTGATACTACCTAGACTACTGAATTATATGAATTCAAAGAACTTTAAATATTATCGTTCGATTTTGCTTGATTATAATGTTCTGGCAGAATTATTCGATAAACCAAAACTGACTAACATCACAAATGATACACCAGAAACAATTTTCAAAATATTAAAAGAGCATCAAGCACAACTCAATAAGAAGGTTAAAAATTAAATTTATTCATTCTATGATTGTCTCAAGTTATGTAAGTTTGATCTTGGTGAGGAAACAGTTCTTTGATCTGGACATCCCCTTTTAAAGATCATACACTAGATGATTTCAACGTAACTAAACACCAGTTACAATTGTATTAGAATTAGATACTTGTTATGTTATTAATTATATCCCATTCGTACAAACTGTAACATGTATTATTGGATTTAACATATGAATACAAAAATATTTAATAAATAATATCTTTAGAAAATACTGTCTCTCATCTTGAAAGGCTTATTTATAGTTTCTTGATATATTCAAGAAGGCCATTCAATGTAGAATTCGATTAAAATTGCCTGGTTTCGAGTTTAGAAGGTTCAGAATAAAACCGAGTACGTCAGAATCTGTCGTGAGACGGATGACTGTAGCCTTTTCGTGACTGCCCGGATAAGTAGCACACTTATGTGTGTGAAACTAATAACAGTTTATATCAAAACGTCACGTCACAGCAGACTCATAAAAAGAAAACCCCGAAAAAAAAGGAGGTGGGGCCGGATGATTGCATGCGTGTGTGTGTGTGGAGCGGCATGTATAAAAAAGGGCTTGTCCGAAGCTCGAAAGAGTGGGCTTAGGATTTGTTCCAAGTGCCCAGGACCTCAGTAGGAGGTTTAAATTTTCCTCCTATAGAGGCACAGGCGCTTCTAGTTGAATAAATTTCGTTTTTTTTTTCAGAATAAAACCGAGTACATCAGAATCTTGCTTTTCTTATATTTGTTCTGGCCAATAGATGTTTTTATTATGTATATATAAAAACCACTTGACCTCGTCCAAGATTATATTAAACCAAAACAGGATAGGATATGATAGCAACTTCGTGTTGTCTCGCAATGAAATGTGCATTTTATAGTACAGAAATTTTGATTTCCTATTATGGTTTAATTGGATTTTTCTTGACTCCCTGAAAATTTCTTAATACTTGAAAAATAAGGAAGACAGCAGGCTGCAGTTGTCTGTAAAACATATATGTTGTTAGGATATAGAGATGTAATGTTTACGACACATAGGAGTTCTGCCTAGAACTTGGCTTTAAAATGCCTGGAGATTTAAGAAAGTGTTTATATATGGAATTGGCATAAAGCCATTCCACTTTGGGTATAAAACATATATGTTGCTCCTAGTTATCGAAGTCCGCCAAGGTATGATAGGGCTTAGCCCTGAATTTAGTGTGATCCGTTAAGTGTTTTTCCGATCTTTCCTTGGCCAAGTTTCCTCCATCCAATATTAGTTTTTAGCAACCCGTTTGACAATAAGGTCTTCTACGATCACTCACTAGCTATAGCAATATTATAAAAAAGAATTCCTTTTTTGTCTTAAATGCTCTTAAACTGTTTTAATTTGACCTAAATCATATTAATTACGTGATCTCAAATAAAAACTTCAGATTTTCCCATAAAACTTTGGTCTACAGACCTACCAGTCCAGTCGGGCTTTGATTGCTGTAAACTTTAATTTACAAGATTTGTTTTAAATATTTTAAGATATGTGCACCAACAGTGACATTGCATCGTAATGCTTTCTGCCGAAACCTGGCACCACTCTCTAAGGACTTTTAACTCTTAGACTCTATTTACAGAAATTCTGCTTTTATTAGTTCAACACATAAAGACAGAGGTGATCCTCCTGAAGCTGAGAAATGACTGTGCCAATAGAGACAATATGTATTCTCACTAACTACATGTGACTAGATCTAGATTAAAGAGGTTGCCTGTTCTTGGTTTAACAGGGAATGCTAAGCTGATGTTAATTTTCTGAGGAACAACGTACAGATAACAGCCTCCGTCCAGAAAAGTTAATATAATTTCATTTTCATGCCTATTCTGAATCATTTGAGATCCTGAATAGTCTTTGAGGGCTATAGACATGTAGTCTTCGCATTGAACAAAATGAATATGAGGTAATAGTATTTAAAAGAGTCAGATGATCTTAAAAACAAATAGAAAATGCATGACTGAAGCTTTAAACCAATTTGAAGGGAAAAATAAAACTCTGTCCAAAATATCTTCAATTCTCATCACTAAAAGTTAGGATGATTTATTTCAAATAATCATAATGTTTAAGGTTAATAAATGACAACTGTAAATAATTAATTCAACCTAGTAACAGACAGTGTCTTTAAACAGTTTCTTTCAAATCTTAATATCTATAAAAGGAGGATGGTCTTTCACTACGATATCCACATTGAAATCCTTGGATCCTTAAAACCATATTCTGTTGATGATTTCTTATTGATACACATTTTCTTGCTTTCTCTCAAATGAGATTGACCTATCTTGTTTGGCCTTCTTATTTATTAGAACCTTTGAATCGTATGCATTTTGGTATCTTTGTTCTTCCGCCTCAAACTTTGAGAACGCTGATTGCTTAAGCAATAAAATTGTTTGGTCCGTTAGATCTTTTATAAACTCGGTTTGTTTTTTGGCTGCTTCAAATTCTATGATAATGGCTTGAGTGCTCTTTATCAATTTATCATGATTAATTTTGCATATTACTTGTTTTTTAACCCTTTGTATATTTGAACACAGTTTTCTTGCACTGAGTCTTCTTTCACTTGGTCTCCTGTCACTCAGTCTTCTTTCACTTGATCTCCTGTCGCTTAGTTTTCGTTCATCAAGTCTCTTTTCACTTATTCCTCTTTCGCCAAGTTTTTTCCCTCCAAGTTTTTTTTGACTAAGCTGTCTCAATTCTAGTTCAAGGTTGGAAATCTGCTTCATTTCTTCGTTCTTTCTATAATTATCTTCTATGAACATCTTCTGAATTTTTATTAATGCGTTTAATAATGCTTGATCTTGAAATCTCTCATTCCGAAAAAATTCTTCTCTGCGCAGCTTCTGGTTTCTTTTAAATTCATTTAATTCTTCTTGATCTTTTTCGAACTCGTTCTGATAAAATTTTCCTTTTTCATCGTCAAGATTTGAATTTACCATTTCACTTAATTCTACGCCTTTTTCATAATCATTCTCGCTTTGTAGAATGAAATGTTCCAATTTTTGTTGAAGCTTTTCCTGTTCTTCATTATTATTACGGCCTAGATTTTCAAATTGACCAGCTTCACATTGCATTCGTGGATAACATGCAGATGTTTCCTCAATTCGTTCAGATTGGTCTTCATAATAAATTTGATTCTGATGTATTTCTGAGCTTTCCAGTGCGTAGAAATCCTCAAAATTCAGAATGATTGGGAATTTTTCATTGAATTTCTTATTACCTGCGATAAAGGCTCTCTTAATGAAGAATAAAATTGAAACACAATTCAGTAAAGTTAATGTTGTGAATTTCATGGGTGGGTTGATTTATCTTTGCTCATATTTTAATTTTAAAATATCAAACTTTTATTGCATTGGTCCGAGATGACTTTAAATTAGTGCAAGAAAGGAAAGCATCTTCTTACTGTCTTGAAGTATAATAAACACTTTATAGTGCTGAAACTTGGTGCCTTCATTAAGAGATTGGCTATCTCTTTCTTAACTTCTTGAAAATTTTTATGAGTTATAAATATAAGGAAGACATTAGGCTGCAGTTGTTTGTAAAGCATTTAGGAGGTAGAGATGTAAATATTTACGACACATGGGAGTCATGTGTAGCGGGTGGTTCAAGAAAGTGTATATATATATGGACACGAAGCCATTCCACTTTGGGTATAAAACATATATGTTGCTCCTAGTTATCGAAGTCCGCCAGGGTATGATAGGGCTTAGCCCTGAATTTAGAGTGATCTGTTAAGTGTTTTTCCGATCTTGTCGGAGCTAAATTTCCTCCAATTTATAAAGCTTTTAGCAATAAATGTTTCATTCATTAGCCATAGCAATATAGTGATGAGAAATTCCTTTTTTGTCCTAAAATTTCTTTTAATTTAACTTAGATCACATCAACCGTGTGACTTTCAATAAGACATACAAATGATATAAGGCATACTGGAATCATTTGGCACGATACAGCATATAAAAAAAACTTTCAGACTTTCCTATAAACTCTCGGTTTACAGATCTACCATACCCAGTTGGGCTTTAGTTGCTGTAAACTTTAATTCCCAAGATACTCTAAATGAATTATGATGTGCTCACTAGCCAATGGTGATACTACATCATAATTCTTTTTCCTGAAAGCTGGTATGTTCCCGCTAAGGATTTCTAATCCTTAGACTCCTAACATATATAGATTCTGGCTTAGTCTTTTGACACATAAAGACAGAGGTGATCTTCTTTCTGGTGAGAAATGACTAAGTCGATACGGACAATGTCTCTTCTTAGAAAACATATGTGTCCCGCTCTAGATTAAAGAAGATTCCTGCTTCTGTTTTAACAGCGGATGCGAGCTGATGTTACTTTTCCGGGAACAACGTACAAATGACAGAATCTGTCCAGTAAAGTCAATACAATTATATTTGCATGCACATTTTATATCACCGTTGCAAGCTTAAATAGCCTTTGCAATTATACGAAATAAATACTTACAAGCAGAATCTTAAACACAAATAATAAATACATGGCTGAAGTCTTATAACAATTACATGGAGTAAATAAAATTTTGGGTAGGTTCTCTTTAATTCTTATAATTAAAAGTCAGAATGATTTATTTAAATTCTCATGATGTCTTAACTGTTAATAAATGACTACTATGAATAATCAATTTAACATAGTAATCAACAAAATCTTTAAACAGTTTATTTCAAATATTAATATCATAGAAGGAAGATGGTCTCTAATCTTGAGATACGCATTGTAAGATCAAAATCATGTTCTGTTTCAAATTCTTATTGAATCACTTATTATTGTTTTCTCTCTGAAATTCCAATAACCTTACATTCTTGGCTTCTTTATTCATTTGAACCTTTAAATCATAAGCATTTTGGTATTTTTCTTCTTCCGCCTCAAACGAGAGTAACCTTGATCTCTTAGCCAATTGAATGGTTTGAAGCCTTAGGTCGAGACCTTGCTGGCCTTGATCATTGGTTCTTTGGAATTGTATTATAATTCCTTGAGTGTTTTTTGCCATATTCTCAAGAATAATTTTGAAGATTACTTGTTCTTCCTCACTGAGTTCTCTGAGTTCTAAATCAAGTTTTGTCTTATCTTTTATGCTCGTTTCTTTATATTCATCCAATTTTTTCTCGATATCTCGAGTTGTTTTCTAATCTCGTTAAACTCGTTGAATTCTACTTGTTCATTTAATTTCTCTCTCTCTTCAAATTCTTCTCTGCGCATCTTCTGTTTTCTTTTAAATTCATTAAACTCCTTTAATTCTTCTTGATCTTTCTCGAATTCATTCTGATAAAATTTTTTCTTTTCATCATCAAGGCTTGAATTCAGAATTTCACTTAATTCTATAATCTTTTGATTATCTTTCTCGCTTTGTAGAATGAGCTGTTCCAATTGCTGTTGAAGTTTTTCCTGTTCTTCATATTTAATATGAGTCTGATGTACATCTGGACCTTCTAGCACGTGATAATTATCAGACTCTAGGATCATTGGCAATTCTTTATTGAATTCCTTATCAGCTGCAAGGAAGGCTTTTTCAAAGAAGAATAAAATTGAAACACAATTCAGTAGAGTGAATGTCGTTAGTTTCATGGGTGGGTTGATTTTTCTCTATTTATACTAAAGTTTCAAATAATTAAATCTTTATTGCCATCAAAAAAAAATTAATCAAAAATTTTAATCAGTACAATCAATGCAAATAATGATGTAAAATTGTAAATTCTAGTTTCACTAGGAAGATTCGGGATCAAATGTATTTTATGGTTAATCTAAATTGATAAATGAATTCATATTTAAAGATCATTAATTAAAACATGTCAGTGATAAATTTGATTTTAATCAAAAATTTTAATCAGTACAATCAATGCAAATAATGATGTAAAATTGTAAATTCTAGTTTCACTAGGAAGATTCGGGATCAAATGTATTTTATGGTTAATCTAAATTGATAAATGAATTCATATTTAAAGATCATTAATTAAAACATGTCAGTGATAAATTTGATTAGATCTATAATAATTTGTATTTGGTCAAAAATTGATTGCATTTATAATTACAAATTAAATCAATTTAAAATTGCATCATATTCGAAAGAGGAACAAGCCAAATATGAATCAGCCTTGGTGTCTGGCATGACATCGCATTTAAAATAAATTCATAAATAAATGTTGATTCAGGTTCATAGTAAGATTTTGATAAATATTTTTGACAGTGAAAAGAAAATTTTTAGTTAAATTAAAAAGTTGACTTAATCAGTAGAATAAGAAAATTGAGTGTAAGACATTTATTGAAGAGGCGAGATCTTATTTTTTACTTTATCTATTGAGCTTGTTTTCATTAATTGAAGAAAATAAACGATTTAGGTGCTCAAAAATTCATTAGATCTTCTAAGTGTTAGTTAGACAGGCTACATTCCATTAAATTTAAATCTCAATTTTATGAATAGCGGTTTATGAATGTAGTAGATGTTTGAATGTGTTACATTTCATCTATGTCTTCCATGATCAAACTGATTATAACGGTCATTTTTAATCATGGAATTTCTTCTAAACTATTTGTGTCGTATTTTAATCGCATTATGGTATGTCAAACTTGAATTTAATCTGTCTAGGACTACTACACCATATGGCAGGTCTTTTGTAGCAATGATTTGAAAGTGTCAATTAAGTCTATCAATTTTGTAGATCTGTCACTTTAGAATTCGAATTCTCGGCCAAAAAGTAAAAGTCCCAAGTATTAGGTTAAAGTAGACTACGAGTCCTAAATTGAAATTTAAATTTCAATATTTTAAGCAGACAATAAAAATTTTGGCTGAGTGTCTAAAGTACTCTTCTTATCTCATGCAAAAATGCCTATCAAATGCATTATGAATTGGGGAATTTCAATTCAATTTTAGAGATGTGATTGTGTTTAATGCGAATGAAAGTTCAGCAAATAGGTTTTTTAATACATATATCAACAGTTTTTTACTCTGACAATTTAATGTTTTGCGGGTCAATTTTAGGATAAGCATCTGTATACAGAACAACATCGTAATACACGATGACAGAAATAGCCTCTGTGTGGTTTTCTGGTGTGGTATGCACTTTATAGTGTAAACTCTTAAGTTTTGATTGAGAGTCTTTCTATTCCTTTTTTTAAGCCCTTTAAAATCTTTATAGGAATAAAAAACAAAAAATACAGTCTGTAACTGTAACCGTAATTTAAATAATATGGTGGGTTTTTATTTAATGGCAATTGTTAACTATATTTGTCGTGAAGGTGTTAATGATAAATAACCAATTAGTTTATCATCCCCTTTACAATTGACCAACATATATTGTAGTTGTTCAATTGTTCTCCTTTATTAGAACTAATAAGTATATGATTGGCTAATTAACATATATATACGAAAACCCCTTTAATAAATATGTCTTCTTTAAATACTGACTCAGTAAACGACAATATTCATTAATGAGATTCTTTCACAAGGAAGACGGCATTGGCTTATAGAATACTCTGTAGTCATTTTGAGGAAGTAGATGTACAAAAAAAACGAAACAACTAGAAGCGCCTTGCCTCTATAGGAGGAAATTTTAAAACTCCTGCTGAGGTCCTGGGCACTTGGAACAAATCCTAATCCCACTCTTTCGAGATAGCCCTTTTTTATCCATGCCGCTCTGCACGCATGCATTCATCCGGCCCTACCTCCCCTTTTTTCGGGGTTTTCTTTTTATTAGTCTACGGTGACGTTCTGATATAAACTGTTATTAGTTTCACATACATAAGTGTATTACTTATCCGGGCAACTATGAAAAGGCTACAGTCATCCGTCTCACGACAGATTCTGCCCAGGAAGTAGATCTACAATGCTTGTGTATTCACAATTATCAGTGTATCTTTGACTTTGGTTAAAAATGCTTGACTATTTAAGAAAATGTAATGAATTGATCCAAAATCATCCTACTTTGGATACGAAACAGATATTCTCGCAACTTGTTCTTAAGCCAATAAAAAGTATATGACTGAAAGATTGTTCGATGTTTTGATTGTTTTTCATCACTCGGGCCAAGTTTAATATATTCAGATCCGGTTTTTATCGATTTTTTTCCACCAATCACTCACTAGCTATAGGAATCCCAATGAAAAAAAGAGCTCTTTTCAATTTATTTTTATACGTACATTTACTATTAAAAATTCAGATCTTTCTTGGCGAATATTACATTTTGGCAATCTTTGATTTCTAGAACAAGAGAGACATAGCATATTTGCTCTGAGTACTTTATCACCTGCCTTAAAATTTTCTATTATCAGTCCTCAAAGCACGTCATTCTAAATTATCATGGTTTATTGAATTCAATACACTGTTCTTTTAATAAATTTGTTGGCTTTCTCAAGTTGTATATTGAACTTTTGAGAAATATGGTTGATTCTTGAACAATAATCATATCTCATTGACTGCCCTCATAATTATAGGCTTAGCATTGGTATACTGAGCTATCAACTATATAAATCAATTAAGTTCTAAATACTTATTACATCTTCTTCGCAAGCATTGAAAAGTCTTTCTTCACATGCTTTTTATTTAGTATCATTGTTCTATCGTTTTTAATAACCAAGTAAGCATCAAACTATATTAGCTTTTTAATTTGAAACTCATTTATCCATTTGGCTTTGATTTTATTTTATTCCCTGGTGGATTTTTATAAACAAATACAAAATTCCCACACCTAAGTTATGCTTCACTTCTACTTTTCCTGATTGTATTTCTTTCCTATATTTTTCTTGAATCTTCGAATACTTATCTAACACGGGCATTTTATCAACTTCCTTTGTTACTTTTACTTCTCCTGGGCAGAGTCTGTCATGCGACAGATGACTGTAGCCTTATCGTGGTTATCCGTATAAGTAATACACTTATGTGTGTGAAACTAATAACAGTTTATATCAGAACGTTACAGCAGACTCATAAAAAGAAAAACCCGAAAAAAGGGGCCGGATGATAGCATGCGTGTATGTGCGGGAGCGACATGGATAAAAAATGACTAGCTCGAAAGAGAGGGCTTAGGATTTGTTCTAAGTGCCCAGGACCTCAGTAGGAGGTTTAAAATTTCCGCCTATAGAGGCACAGGCGCTTCTAGTTGTTTCGTTTTTTTTCAAATGTATTTATAATTCAGCTCAAATTGATTACATCATTAGTGTATTCTCATAATATAACATTTGAAATGAATTGCAATTGTCAATTATAGTTCCTAAAGAGAATTTAAAAATTTTTAGCTAGATTAAAAGGTTTGTTGAATCAGAAAATGGTCTGTGTATTTATTGAAGAGGCGAGGTTTTGGATTTTGCTTGTTTTCATCAATTAAAGGAAATAACAGATTGGGTAGCCCAAAAATTATTTCGATCCTTTTAATTTCAGTTAGACAGATTAAACTCAACTGAAAATTTTTATCTAAATTTAAAGAATAATAAATTATGAATGTCAATAATAGATTTTATATATCTCATTTTTGTGTATACCTTTCCTAATCAAACTGATTGTAACCGATATTTTTAAACATAGATTGTCTTTTAAGCTGTTTGTATCATAATTTAATCAGATTATGACATGTCAAACTAGAATTTAATCGATCTATTTGGATAACTTTATGTTTGTTCTCACTTTTTATCGCTATGAATACAATGATCTGAATTTATTCATGAAGTGTGTTGTAATCAGCTACAATAATTTTACAATTCCTCAAAATATATTACATAACCAGTATTAAAATGGTTTAAGAGAATCTGCCAAAAGAAAATTAGAATAAATAAAAATGGATTGTAAAACTACTTTAATTAAAAAAGCCAAAAATTTTAAGACACTTAGTTTATGAAAATCCAAAGTAAATGGTTGTGTTAATGTTATCCTTCCTTGATGAATCCAATCAAAATGATTAGTCATAATATCAAGTAAACAACTGAGTATGGGTTTATCTCATCCGTTTATCCAAGGCTTCGCTATTTGAATCATCCTGGAGAGACCTGTTGTGAGACAGATGACTGTAACCTTTTCATAGTTCCCGGATAAGTAACACACTTTACGTGTATGAAATCAATAACAGTAACAGCCTCCTCATAAAAAGAAAAATCAGAAGAGGACAAGTGGGACCGTACCGTGGTCGCGAGGTCGGCATGTGGAAGCAGTATGGATAAAAAGGGCTTGCCCAAAACTCGAAACAATAGGCATAGAAGTTGTTCTAAGTGCACTGGAATGAGATTTAAAACTTCCTCCTGCAGAGACACAGGCGCTTCTAGTTGTTTCGTTTCTTACTAATTTGAATCTGCTCTCAAAAAGCGTATCCTGTAAAGTAGACTGTCTACTATTTAACTACAAAATTGCTGGCCTGAAAAAGTTCTTTGAAAGGACTGTGTCTAAGGTTGAACAGACAGCGAAGTTGCAAAATGTGGTTGTATAAGGTATTGAATAGAAATGCATGAAGAATATTGATGTCTTCAGTATTGTTGTTTTCACAAATATAGAAAATATCCAAAATTAAGATGTATAGGGGTATTCATCATAAGTATTAATGATCAATTAAAAATTTTGAGCTTTAATATTTCGACAGTTTTGAAATACACGTTTGACAAGCTCTGTCGTCTTTCGTGGTTACATGGATAAGTAACACTATCTAACATCCATTAGAAAATTAAAACACAGCTAATCCTCTCATTCCAATAGGAAATATCACAAAATCAGGTGTGGAAGGATTTGGAAAGTAGCTAAAAATCTAACGAGAGGGTGTGTCATGTAAAAAGAAACATATCCTAAAGGTTCTTATCAGTGAATAAATTTAATTATTGCTTAAGAATACAATGAGAAATAGCTGGAGAGCAAAATTATATAACAATTAAATATACTAGGCTTAGACACGTTCATTCAAGATGTGCTCAAGCTCACTGCAATACCGTAGTATATGAAATCAATATCAAATAGTACAAAAGAAAATATGATCAAGTGCTTCATTTAACTTATTTATTAAATAATCAAATCGAGAATACGATCATGATCTAGATCCATGATCTCAGGTGCCTTTTCTGTTGTCAAAGTTTCAAAATCATTAAAGAAGGCGTTCCTGCTGAATCTACGCTTCACTGGAAGTGTAAGAGCAGTCTCATTAGCTTGCACTATGTCAGGAATAACGGACTTCTGTAACACCACAGGGACATCTACCTCAACATCTTTCAAAACCACAGGGACATCAACCTCAACATCTTTCAAAACCACGGGGACATCAACCTCCACATCTTTCAAAACCACAGGGACAGTAGCCACAATATCATTATTTTTTTCAGGTTCTGAAGTACCAACTATTTCATTGTTTATCGAAGTGAATGCAGAACCTAATTTTTCCCTTAAAGAATTGTAAAAGTTAATGACCCTATTCTTAGTGGGGATGGATACACGAATAACTTCCTCGGAAATAGGATGTGATTCATCGAATTTCTTACCATTTTCAATTTGTATTGCATCTAGCTTTGCCTCATATTTCTCTAGCCTTGCCTTCCCTTGCTTCTCTTTCTCTAGTTGTTTAATCTTTAAGATTTTTCTCTCTAGGGGTTTTTTCTCTAAGGTTTCTACCAACAGGTCTTCTTCATCTAGAGTTGTGCCAACAGCCCAATTATAATAAATGTAAAATAATTTTGAAAGAAACTTGAATACAGTTGAAACCGGACCTTGAATTTTCACGGGAAGAACAGAATAGATCGTATCACCAACAAACTTGAGATCACTTTCCAACTCAGGCTCTATGCCGAAATGGCTCAAGCAGAAGTAGCAAGAGAATAATACCGGAACTATGTAATTAAAAGAGAAGAAGTATTCTACATTAAGGTTTATCCCATAGATAAAGATTAGAAAATCAACACATACGATCAAGAAATTAGAAGTGGTCAAAATGAAATAAGCAGTAATCCACTTAGTCATTCCTGTTCGCTCAACCTTAGAAGGTGAAGCAATCGTAGAATGGCAAAGTAATACAAGACCAATAGCACTCAAAACATAGAAGCATTGGTAATAGTATCCAAAGGGGAGAGGGCACAGAATCAATAAGATGTAGTAGAAGATGTTCTTAGGATTGAAAAGGAATACTTCCTTGGACTTTGGAATGAAGTAAAGAATCAAAATGATTAATGGCAATGTATGCAGAAAATAAGATTCTTGATTTAACCTTGGCCAAAGAAGGCCAATAAAAAATTGAAATGCAATTATAAGATTCACAATGGTGTTTTCGGAGAACAACATTTTGGCTACACTATACCCAGTCTTCCCTAGATATACAGACGGTTTTATTTGATCGATTACCTTGAGATTTGGAGGAAGCATGGGGGAAATGTTTAAATTTTTTAAATACTTAAAAATGAATTTAACGGTTTGATCAAATTGATTAAAATGAGTTCAAAAGATTTAAAGATTCAAACCAAGAAATATGCTTTTTCAGCCTAATAAAAAAGTATTTTAAAATATTTGAAGATTTGGGACAAGAAGGATGGCATTTCAAGCTGAATTCTAATCTTCAGGTGATTTTTACAAAAAGAAAGATTGTTCAAATCCATGGCTGAATTTCAATTAAAGTACCGAAAATATTTAATGGTCTGAGATGACTTTAAACTAGAGCAAGAAAGGAAAGCATCTTAATACTGTCTTGTGTTATAATAAGCACTTTATAGTGATGAAATTTGTTGTTTCCATTGATAGATTGGCAATCTCTTTCTTAGCTCCTTGTGAAAATTTTTATGAATTTGAAAAATAAGTCTGCAGCCACTATTTTGGAGGTAGAGGTGTAATGTTTACGACACATGGGAGTCCTGTGTGGTGTTTGGTTCAAGAAAGCGTTTATATATGGAATTGGCACAAAGCCATTCCACTTTGGGTATAAAACATATATGTTGCTCCTAGTTATCGAAGTCCACCAAGGTATGATAGGGCTTAGCCCTGAATTTAGAGCGATCCGTTGAGTGTTTTTCCGATCTTGCCTGGGCCAAGTTCTCTCCATCCAATATTAGTTTTTAGAACCCCATTTGACAATAAGGTTTTCACCGATCATTCACTAGCTATAGAAATATAATGAAAATAAATTCCTTTTTTTTTGATTAGCAAAATGAACAAGAATTTGAAAGCAATAATTCTTTTTTTTAATTGGAAAAATTATGGTTTGAAATTTCAAAGAAAAACAGTTAAGAATGATTCATTTAATGGAATTTTAAATAAGTTTTGCAGTGAAAACCCAGAATTTCTTCATTTTCAAGATAAAAATGAATGTAATTAAAGCTATCTATAGATACTAAACTTAAAGGCTACTTGATTGGAATCCAGGCAAAGTGAATTCGTTTTAATGTTTTTACAAACTGAAAATGCGTGGCCAAAGGCTGTTATTTTATAGAAGCCTGTGTCTGACTTCGATCCGATTGTATCAACTGGTAAATAATGATTTTATTTCATCATTGCCATCATCACCTCTTATCAAGGAAGAATAAAATTTGGTTGAAAAATGAAGCAGCTTATCGCTGTCTGTTTTTGCATGGGTTCGATTCATAATTAGCGAGCATTTTGATTGATTTAGCTTTAATAGAAAAGGAAATCTCAAAATATTTTTTTCTCGTTTGAAGCAAAAATTATTAAAATAAAAGCCTGTCAAATATATTTGAGAGTGTGCGTGATTTGTTGTTTGTAGAGTTTCTCAGGTTTTAATTATTAAATGTGAAGAACAACGTAAAAATAACTCAATTTTATAAAAATTTATTTTTTCAGGTTTATTTCATTAGTTAAAAAACAGTTTCATGAATTTTACAAATTATAATTTACATCCCTCCATCTTCAGGTAGTTTATATTCCTTTAATGTTTATCGCTATCGTGGAACCTAATAATAAAACTAACTAAATCAAACATGATGCTTGTTTATAACCTTCTTATTGAGTAAAGCCAAATTGCACTATTTTCCTTTATTCTCACTTCCTGTCTTCAGACGTAAAAATTTTCAAAAAATTTACCCGATGGATCAAGAATCTCTCAATTCCTTGAAAAATCTTTCACTTTCCAGAAAACCAATTTTGAACATTGTTTTTGTCGGCCACGTTGATTCAGGAAAAAGCACTATTTGTGGAAGAATCTTGGTTGATTTGAATTTGATTGATGAAAGAACAATTGAAAAATACAAGCAACAGTCAATTATTAACAATCGAGGTTCGTGGTATTTGAGCTGGGTGATGGACTTGAATCCTGAAGAGAGGGATAAGGGCATTACAACAGAATTGGGAGTTGCTTCGTTTGATCTACCTAGTACTCGCGTTAATATCCTCGACACACCTGGCCATAAACAGTTCGTTAATGAAATGATAGCTGGTGCATCCAGGGCAGACGTAGGGATCTTAATAGTCTCTGCCAGGAATGGTGAGTTTGAGGCAGGATTCAATGGGGGTCAAACACGTGAGCACCTTTTGCTCCTTAAGGCAGGTAATATTGAGACTGTCATTGTCTTAGTAAATAAAATGGATGAAGCAGATTGGAACAAAGATAGGTTCGAAGATATTAAAAGCAAGATCCTGAAATATACAAAGAACCTGTTTAAGGATATAACTTTCATACCCATTTCAGGGTATCAGGGGGAGAATATCAGGACAAGGAGGGCACTGGATTATTACAAAGGAATGTCTTTCCTGGAGTACCTGGATAATATCAAGACGAACGAGAAGGGTAAATCACCATCAATGCTCATCCTTGAGAAAATAAAAACTTCAGGCAACACATTTTACTACGCCAAGGTTGATTCTGGCGAGTTTTTTAATAAAAGCGAATACAAAATTGTTCCTTTGAACAAGACGGACAAAATAGCATCCCTGACTAACGAGGATGATGTGGAACAAGAAGCAACTGTGCCTGGTGAAACTTATAAAATAAGGTTTAAAGACTACAACGAGGATATTTCTATCGGTAGCAGGGTTGTTTTAAAGAGTTCAGAGGAATATTCCGTAGCCAGTGAGTTCTACGCACAGCTAGCAATATTTGAAGTAAAGAATGCCATAACACCTGGCTACAGCTGCATACTTCATATTAACCTGAGGACGATTCCGTGTAAAATAATGGAGATGTATTCAACTGACAAAAAGAAAATAAAGGTTGCTAGGAAGGGTGACAAAATCATAGCACTGATAAAGTTAGAGGAGCCAATCACAGTGTCAAGCTTTAAGGAAACCAATGAGAGATTTTCTATGCGAGATGAGAGTCTTACAGTTGCGGCAGGAATTATCAAAAAGATCAAGTAAAATTAAATATATTATAATTAATATGGTATAATTTCTATATTATAATTAATTTTTACAACTGATTAATTTTAATTAATATTTTATTAATTACAGTTATTCAATTTAATAAAAATTTTTAAGAAATATTATTTATTTTTACTTTCTCTTGGCTAAAACAGGTCTGCTCCTGATTTTACGGTCTTCGACACTTCGTACTTTAACAATCCTCAAATGACAAGCACAACTGATGCAGTGTGTTTCAATGCTGAAAACAGTGGGGACTTCGGGTATATCAAAAACAGTAGCTGCTCTCAGATCATCCATTGCTGCTAACTCTATTAAAGGAGAATTGCTAGATCTTGAAATAGCCTTGTCTTTTGGTACGAGTGCTCCGCATTGATAACATTGGAAATTGGTGTTGCAAGTTCCATTCATCTTTGATCTACCGTGATTTCTTCTTTTAGCAGGCATGGGCTTTTAAAATGTTGTAAATAAAAATTTTAAAACCGCACAAAATGAAAGTTTGAAAAAATCAACAAAACTGGAATCGAACCAATCAATTATTTATGTATTTCCAGTAAATAAAGATCATAAGACTGTGATTTTGATAATAAATGAATTAATGCATTTATTATAAATTCTTCAGCAATGCCAGAGGGGAATGTAAGAATTTGAATGAATCAATTGATTTTGTATTTGAGAAAGGAAATTAATTGCAGTGGAAACAGAGTCGTACAAAATACGAGCTTCGTTACTCAGAATCCTACTCGTTCATATAAATCCTTCTCTTCTGTGCTAAAATGAATAATTTTAGAGTGTCTTCTTGCCTTGGCGTCATCACTGCTGCCGAGAATCATAAAGGCGTTCGGCCTGATATTCATTATTGAATTTATAAACAATTTCGTGTGTCTTTTCTTACTTAAAAAATAAATTAATATTTTTTTGGCCATTGAATCAAAAAATTTTCAAAGAGAACAAAATAATTTACTTTAAGGATTATAAAATGGTCGGAGATGACTTTAAACTGGAGCAAGAAAGAAACTCATCTTAATACTGTCTTGCGATATAATAAACACTTTCTAGTGCTGAAACTTGGTGTTTCCATTGAGAGATTGCCAATCTCTTTCTTAACTCCTTGTGAAAATTTTTATAAATTTGTAAAGCAAGTCTGCAGCCACTATTTTGAAGGTAGAGGTATAATGTTTAAGACACATAAGAGTCCTGTGTAGCGTGTGGTTTAAGAAAGTGTATGTATGTGGACATAAAGCCATTCCACTTTGGGTATAAAACATATATTTTGCTTCTAGTTATCGAAGCATGCCAGGGCATGATTGGGCTTAGTTCTGAATTTAGAGGGATCCGTTGAGTGTTTTTCTGATCTTGCCTAGGCCAAGTTTCCTCCATCCAATATTAGTTTTTAGAAACATGTTTGACAATAAGGTTTTCATCGATCACTCACTAGTTATAGCAATATAGTGAAAAGAAATTGCTTTTTTTAAAATATTTTTTTGGCAGTTAGCCAGCCAATCAAGGAAAGACAAAAGCGATTTTACAAATAAATTTTCAAAGGCAGAAAAATTGGCTTTTCATGCATGAAACTGTCATCCAGTGATTGAATCTTAAAAGAGGCAGGATTCCAACAACCTAAACTTAGAAATGATTTTATAAATTATTGTTTTATAAATTCGAATAATTTATTTAATTATTAAGCTCTAGTCTGTCTTTAATGATTTTGTATTGATTTGTAAATTAACAGCATATTTATTGAATTTCTTTTGTTCTGCAATCAAAAATTCTTATAAATATAAATGTATCGTTGTCCAAGATGGCATTAAACTAAAGAAGGAAAGGAAACCACCTTGAAACTCTCTTGCTGTATAATAAACACGTTATAGACTAGTGTTTGAACTTTTGTTTAAAATCTGAGTATCTCTTTCTTAACTTCTTGAAAATTTTTATGAGCCTCCATACCGCAGTTGACTTTGGATAATAAGAATAACTTGAGTCACGGGTTCGAATCCTGTTGGCTGAAATAATTTGGTTCTACTTGTAAAACACATATAAAGCATACCTAATAGAAGTAGAACAGCTAATACTTAACTACAAAATTGTTGGAAAAAAGTCCTTGGAGAGGACTGCGAGGTTGTGAAATGTGGTTGTAGAATGTATTGAATAGAAAAGTTTGAAAAGCAGGTGGTGAAGCCTCAGCCCAAGCATGCAATGTTCCTCTTGTCTCCAGTAATTGGTTATGATGTGGTGGTGTGTGGACCTGCGGTCCCCAGAATTTAGGATGGTACGTTTACATGTAGAAAGCGGTTTAGTACCCATCCGATGGAGGAGATTAGTCCCTTCAATATTATAGTTTTTTTTGAAAATTTTTATGAGTTATAAAAATAAGGAAGACAACAGGCAGCTGTTAAAAGGCAGAACTGTTACATTGTTCATTTATGACACATAGTCGTTTAGTTGATGTTTGTATATGGAATGGGCACAAAGTTAACAAGCTTTACCACTTGTATGATGGGACGTTTAAAGAGCTCAGTTGAATGCTTTTCCAAACTTATTTGGTTTTGAATTTCTTCATAATTAATTTAAGGTATGGTTTTTAGTGATCAACTCACTATAGCAATATAATGTAATTAAATTCCTTTTTTAATACAAATATTTAATTAATAAGCCAAGTTAATAGCATAGAGCAATAAAACCTGAGGTCATATACCAAAACTTCTCATTCAAATGTATATTCATCTATTTGTACATGTGTGGGCTTGGGTTCTTAATGAGCATGATTTTTAGGGTCAAAGAGAATCTAATTGAACGAAATCTCTAGGTTTATCTATAAAGAATGCTAGTCGTACACAATGAAGTAGATAGGATATTACAAGATATAAATTATACATGAAAGAGATTCCAGAAGAACAATAAATGGAAAGGTTTGAAGAATTGGCTTGTCTCAGTACTCGAGTATATGATTGTGATAAGATTATCCCCTGGTGTTTAGTATCCATACAACTACACATATTACTTTATCAAATAAGCAATTATAAGAGCTGTTATATGAAATTTCAACATTTGCACATAACTGAACAATTAAAGTAATGCGCTTACAATAATTTATTAAGTTTCAGGTAATATAGGCATTATTTTGCTATTACTTTACCTCCAAAATAAACTTATAAAATATTTGTTATTGCTAAAAAAACAAGGTCAATGATACTTACAACTTTGAAAGGGATATTTATCTACCAATAAACCAGATATAGGCTCAAGTGTTTTGCTAAAAATTAAATGATATGGTCTGTTATATAAGCATTTGCTGAATTCAAATACCGTGCTATATGTAAGGTGATACGAGACAATCCTTTGTATAAGCATATGCTGAATTCAAATACATTTCTAAGACTAAGGTGACACGAGACAATCCTTTGTATAAGCATTTTCTTAATTCAAATACCATGCTATATGTAAGGTAATCTGAGTGTATTAATCTATAATTATATCAAATGCTGCTATTTTCTTATTAATAAATTCTTTGATCTCAGGATGTTCATAACTCTCATCAGAATCAAAATCATCTTCCTTGACTGGCACTTCATTGTAATCTTCATACGCCATCTGCATTATTTCTATTTTTGATTTTTCCAGGTTCTCTTGATTCTTCCTAGGTGTCTTCAATACAACATTTCCTGAGTACCCAAGCTCGTTACTTTCCTTCGTAGACATAAACTTGGCATAAATATTGTAGTTCTTCATTATTTTCTGTATTGTATTTCCTTTGATCCCTATGATTCTTTTATGAAACTTCCTGTCTAAATCAAATGATCTTTCCACTGGAAATTCATTAAAAAGATGGCTGTAACATCTGTACACTCCATTTAATGGACCTTGGATTTTGAACAAATAAAAAGTGTCAGATATGAAAATTTCAAGTAAAATCTCGCAATTTTTACTTATTTTAAGTGTTTTTCCGAATTTTTTTCCGCAAATAAATTCTGCTGTTTCGTTCTCAACCTTAAAATCCAAAACTGAGAGGTTTTCGTTTGTTGCCACTTCATTAATATTGATAAATCCAATGAGTGTCGTTTTTCTTTTTGTCCTAATTACCAAGTTCTCCATGGGGAACTTGATGGTGTTTTCAGGTATTTTTATAAATATTAAAGAGTAATAAAGATCGTTTAGATCTTTTTTGCAGTTTTTAATATTTTCCAACTTATCAGCATTCAATTTTAGAATGAAACTGCTGTATCTTTTCATAATGTTGGTATATACCTTATGATAACAAGGCTCTATTAATCTTCTGCCTGGGTCCCAATCCTGACTGCAATATGATTCGAAGCTCTTGTCAACTGTGATTCGTGGTTTTAAGGTAACTTCCGTAGTACCTGGTCTCATATCCATGATATCGCTGTGGTGGCCCATAACTCGTTGTTTTAAGGTAACTTCCGTAGTACCTGGTCTCATATCCATGATATCGCTGTGATGGCCCATAGCTCGTTGTTTTAAGGTAACCTCCGTAGTACCTGGCTTCATATCCATGATATCACTGTGATGTCCCATAACTCGTTGTTTTAAGGTAACTTAATCATATGATATCACTGTCATGTCTACTGCCCTGATTAAAATTATCATGTTGTAAAAGTCAGAATCTAAAAAAACAAAAGGACTTTCCTTGTGCAACGAAAAGAGATTCATTTCAGGTTCTGTGTTCTCATTAAAATCCATTTTACTCCATTTTTTTTTCTTTTTAAAAGCAGTGTTTGAGAATGTAATTAGTAGAAAATGAAACTAAAGGGGAATGAAGGAACCTGAAACCTAACTAATGAAACTTATAGATAAAATTAAAATGAAAGATAACTTAACTCAAACATTTAATTGTAGGTAAATATCGAATCTTATTAATACTTTTAAGAAGAACCAATAATTTTAATTAAATATTTCAGGTTCTGTTGAAATTAATTTTGTAAATTAATTAAAAAATTTTGAATCAAGATTTATTTACTATCTCAGACACATTTAATATTTGAGTTAATCAGATACAGTAGTATTTGAGTTAATTAAATATTTCAGGTTCTGACTGAATTAATTTTGTAATTTAATTAAATATTTTAGTAAATTAATTTTATTCATTTCTTTTGATTGAATCTTTGTATTCGTTGACTGTGCCTTTGAATTTTCTAAGTGTTTTATTTTCACAGACTAAAATCTCATCAAATACTTTCTCAATGAATGCTATGTCGTGGCTTGTTGCTACTACACCCCCTTCAAATTTTCTAAGTGCATCTGCAAGGGCATCAATCGTTTCTATGTCCAAATGGTTGGTAGGTTCATCCATAACTAACAGGTTTGGGTTAGACAAGCTTATACTTGCAAATGCCAGCCTACTCTTCTGACCACCTGAAAGTGTTCCTATTTTTTGATTATTAACTTTGAGTCCGAAGTTTGATAAACAAGCCCTGCTAGCTTCCTCTTCATGGTCTCTCATCAGGAGGGACAGTGTGTATTGATTATGGTCTAAGTGGTCTAGATGATGCTGGGCAAAATATCCCACTTGCAATTTCTTATGGGATTCAACTGTCCCTTTTTCAGGTTTCAGCTGGGATGTTAGAAGCTTCAACAAGGTACTCTTACCTTGCCCATTGTGCCCAACTATGACAATCCTGGACTTGTCTGTAATTTTCAGGTCTAGATTCTCTAAAATATACTCTCCTTGTACTTCACCTGGATACCTGAAGCTGCAGCTGGTCATCTCCATTAGAACTCCTTTTACTATCTCACATCCGAACCTGAATTTAATTAGAGGATCCACCTTTGGCATCTCTATTACTTCCATTTTCTTAAGTATTTTCAAGGTACTCTGAGCCTGCTTAGCTAATGCAGCACTGGCCCTGTTTTTATCAACGAAAGTCTGCAGTTTCTCCCTCTGCTCCTTCTGATTCTCATAATCTTTGATCTGCTTTGATATTAGGTCTTCTCTCTGTTTTTTGAATGCAGAGTAATTTCCTTTGTAAACCTGAACCTTCATGTCTTTTAAATACAAGACGTAGTCGACAGTATTGTCAAGGAAATTTCTGTCGTGAGAGACTATGATTACGGTTTTCAGGTTTGGTACCTGAGACTCAAGCCAGTTAATTCCGTTAATATCCAAGAAGTTCGTAGGCTCGTCTAGCAAGAGTAGATCAGGGTTAATAAACACAGCCCTGGCCAACTGGGCCCTCATTCTCCACCCCCCTGACAGCTCGTGTAGTTTTTTATCTAGCATTTCCTTACTGAATCCCAATGACTGTAGAATTTTACCTGATTCAGGACCAACAAAGTCCACAACCTTTTCTTCGCTTGTAAAATCTTGCTTTATTAAATGTATTTTAATACCCTTAGGAATATTGAACTTCCTTTTCCTAATCGCCTTCAAAATTGTTGTCTTCCCAATCCCGTTTCTCCCAACAAACCCGTATTTTCTATTTCTTATTAATGTTACATTTGAATTGTCAACTATTTGGAATCCCTTAACGAATAAATCCATTTCTAAATTTAAATTGTCATAAAACAAGTTTTCGTCTGAGCTGATCCCCTCGCTGCTTTCTTCTTCTATGTAAGAATTCTTCTTACTAACGGTAGATGTTTGAGTTTTGAATTCTTTGAAAGTAAAAGGGCTTTCCAATGCTGTGAAGGTGTCTTTTTGTTTAATTTTGTATTCAGATATTCCAAGACTTTCAGGTTCTGATTTGTCGTTAAACGGGTAATCTTTTAATAAAGTGTTGTAATTGTTTTTTTCGTCTTCGAAATTAAAAAGAAAAACTGCCATGGGTGTGAAAAAATGAAAATATATGTTGATTTTTTGAATGTTATAATAACAGTGTGTGGATTGGTTATGAATCAGTGTATTGATTAGTTATAAATCAGTGTATTGATTAGTTATAAATCAGTGTATTTATTAGTTATGAATCAGTGTATTGATTAGTTATAACAAAAGTACGTGAATTGATTGAACTATTGAACTTTTAACATATGGATACAATTAAGTAAACAAATTGGAACAATACTAAGCTTTGTTAGCTCAGTCGGTTAGAGCGCCGTGCTAATAACGCGGAGGCCCGGGGTTCGAGCCCCCGACGAAGCATTTTTTGAATATATGTATTCTTTATTGAAAAAGAAGTGATTATATTTTTATAGCTTGTGAGTGATCGATGAAAACCTTATCATAAGACGGGTTTCTCAAAACACTAATTGAAGGATATCCAAAACACAGATTGATTTCTTTAAACGTCCTGTCATATCCTGCAGATCCTTGTTAACTTTATGCATAATATACGTCTTGTGCCCATTCCATATACAAATACCCATAAAACGCCACACAATACGGCTATGTTTGTTAAATTACAACTCTACCTCTGAACCGCAGCCTGCTGACTTCCTTACATTTATCTCACAAAAACTTTCAACAATTTAAAATGGAAATAACCAATCTACAATGGTAGCTCCTATATCCTGTCTATAATGTGTATATTATACCGCAAGATATTATGAAGATGCTTCTCTTTCTTGTTCTATTTTAATTTACTCTTGGATAAACTTATTTATTCTTTAAACTATTTGTAATACAAATTCAGCTTATATGAAATTATGGATATTTTATTTTAATAAAGCTGTGCCAAAGGAAATATGAAGCCAAGAGATGAAGGAACTTTAATGGAGGAAAGTTCAAGATAGAAATATATTCTTTGGAGAAAAGATCACATGCCCACATTGCAAAGCTGTGCCAAAAACAATAGATCATCTTGCTACTAAGTACGACCGTATGCGCGGTCATGATTACATGAGAAGGCATAATAAAGTATTAAGATGCATACATTGATCACTGTGTTGGAAATTCGGAATTAAAAAAAAACGAAACAACTAGAAGCGTCTGTGCCTCTATAGGAGGAAAATTTAAACCTCCTACTGAGGTCCTGAGCACTTGGAACAAATCCTAAGCCCACTCTTTCGAGCTTCGGGGAAACTCTTTTTTATCCATGCCGCTCACGCACACACACGCATGTATACCATCCGCCCCTTTTTTCGGGATTTTTCTCTTTATGAGGAGGCTGTGACATTCTAATATAAACTGTTATTAGTTTCACACACATGTGTGTATTTCTTGTCCGGGCAACCACGAAAAGGCTACAGTCATCCGTATCACGACAGATTCTGCCCAGTTGGAATTAAGAAGACAGGAAAATTGAAATCCCATTCTATTCAAGCATTTTGTAGCAAATGAAAATGTCGAAATTCGAGTAGATACAGTAATTAAAACATGATAGTCCAGATATTTTCTTACATGATAAAATGAAATAATTCTGATCGAGATTGGAAAAAAAATGAAACAACTAGAAGCGTCTGTGCCTCTATAGGAGGAAATTTTAAACCTCCTACCGAGGTCCTGGGCACTTAGAACAAATCCTAAGCCCACTCTTTCGAGCTGCGGGGAAACTCTTTTTTATCCATGCCGCTCACGCACACACATACACACGCATGTATACCATCCGCCCCTTTTTTTGAGTTTTTCTCTTTATGAGGAGGCTGTGATATTCTGATATAAACTGTTATTAGTTTCATACACATGAGTGTATTTCTTATCCGGGCAACCACGAAAAGGCTACAGTCATCTGTCTTACGACAGATTCTGCCCAGACAGACAACTGCAGCCTGCTGTCTTCCGTATTTTTCAAATTCATTAAAATTTTTACAAGGAGTTGAGAAAGAGATCGCCAATCTCTTAATGAAGCGCAAATTTTCAGCACTATAAAGTGTCTATTATATCTCAAGACATTATTAGGATGCTTTCCTTTCTTGCTCTAGTTTAAAGTCATCTCGGACTAACGAAAAAAACTTCAATTTTGAAAATATTAAATATTTGTTAAAATTTTTACCCATGATAAAATTAAAAATCGAAACAGATTTCCCAGATTTTATTACAGTTAACGGAAATAAAATATTTGTGAATGAAAAATTACGAGAAATTATTTTAAATGAACTTGAGGTTGAAGATAATTCACTAACACAGTTTGCAAATATAAATCTGCTTCCGGGACTCATTAAAGCCGTTGGTCTTCCTGATTTCCATAAAGGCTATGCTTTGCCAATTGGCTCAATTGCTGTTATCGACTTAAAATCCCAAAACGCTTCTATTAGCCCTGACGGTGTCGGCTTTGATATTAATTGTGGTGTTAGATGCCTGAAAACGAATCTTTCTTATGAAACATTAACAGAGGATCTTATTAACAGAATGGCAGATCTTCTTGTCCAAGCCATTCCCTTTTCAGATGTTATTAATCCAAGAGACATTTCCTTAAACGACCTGAATGAAATACTAAACAGGGGTATGGAATACCTCTTAGAAAAAGGCATTTGTACTCAAAGGGACGTTGATTTTACAGAAAGTCAAGGTTCATTGAAAGGTGACTCTTGTCTGGTATCTCAGGAATCCAAAGGTAAGGGATTAAGGCAAATTGGAACCTTAGGCAGTGGGAATCATTATTTGGAATTTCAGAGGGTTGATGAATTGATTGATGAAGATATTTGCAACAAACTTGGAATAACAAAGAATCAAATAATAATATCAATCCATACAGGTTCTAGGGGATTAGGTCATCAATGCTGTACTGACTTTTTGAATGTAATACAAAACAAAATGATCAAAAAAGAAAAAAAGACATTCTGTGATGGGTGTATTGAAACATTGAGAGAGGCAGACAATAACGGGGTCGAGATAAAAGATCGAATGAAGTTAGTTAGGGGATTGTGTAACAATCAAGATTGCAAAAACAAAAAGCCAAAGGATTCTGAAGCAATCTCACCATTGGCACACATTCCATTCCACTCTGAGCAAGGTCAGAGATACTTCACCATAATGAACTCAGCAGCAAATTACGCCTGGGCTAACAGGTCTTATTTAACTAAAAGACTTAGAGACACCCTTGCTTGTCTGTTTGATGATTTTCAAGCCGACATGATTTCAGACATATGCCACAATATCGCGAAGGTCGAGGATGAACATTACCTGGTTCACAGGAAGGGTGCTTCCAGAATATTACCTCCTTATCATCATGAACTAAATAAAGAATACAAGGAAATAGGTCTGCCAATCTTGATTGGGGGATCAATGGGCACGTGCTCATACCTGGTTGTTGGAGATTGTTTATGCAAAGAAACTTTTTATTCAACGGCACATGGAGCAGGCAGAATAGTTGCTAGAAGAGCTTCACAGAGCAAATTCAACTTCGAAGATGTTGAAAAGGACATGAAAAACAAGAATATAATATTCAGGTCAGCAACAAAAGATGGAATAGTAGAGGAATGTGCAGAATGTTATAGGGATGTAACAGAGGTTATTAAGCATGCTGAAAAAGTTCGTTTATCAAAAACAGTTTGTAAGGTTGTTCCTATTCTAGTGATTAAATCATAATCTTATTATTTGCTTTTCGTTTACTAAATTAAATTTTGACATTTTGATCTTTTTAAACTAATTTTTTGATTTTCGCAAAATTTAAGTTTGTAAAATCAATGCAGCATTATTTTTGTAAAAGTATTTATTAAATTTTGTTTCTTTTATAAAATGAAATTATTAAACTAGAATGTTCGGTAGAAGTCAACTTATGCTTTAGTAAACTGAATTGTGCTTGAAGGATTGTACAAAATTTGGTCGCAGGACTACTTCAATAGGAAGAATTGCTGTTGCCTATCTGAAAATAGAAACGGGAATCACTGTGATCCAAATAAAAAGGAAATTCTTTTTTTTAAATCTTGACACAGAGATTCGAGACACCAATTTATAATTTATTCTTATTTAATTCTGGTTGGATGGCCGAGTGGTCTACGGCGCTGGTTTAAGGGACCAGTATCGCGAGATGCGCGGGTTCGAACCCCGCTTCAATCATTTTTGGAATTTGTTAATTTTTACAATGAAATTTCCTTTAAATAAATATCGGAGTTCTAATTTCTTGGTTTGTCAATTTTGTCGAGTTGTTGTACATTTAAATCTTGAGAATTAGAAGGCATAATTTATTTAACGAATTCTGTATTTGTATCTACGATTATAAATACGATTGCTTCTTAATCAATCATTGTATCTCATTGGTTGCTTTCATTATCATAGGCTTCACATTGATTTATCGAGGTATATAAACCAATGAAGTTACAAATACTTATTACGACAAATTTAATTTCTGATTTCCCACATTAGAAATTAAAATCTAGGTCTGTCAGGCGTTTAAAATGAATATACACAATCAAGCTTCGATTGCAAGATAAAATTATTTTGCAAGCATGTTTTATTAACGTTCTTCACATTTTGATGCAAATAGGCAAATTTTATTTTGAGATGCAGCATTATGTTTTTCCCTACCAAATCCCAATTTGTTTCTATTTTTCTTTATTCGGTCTTAAAAAATTTGTTTGTTTTTTTGTACTCAATTTTTAATCAGAATTGTAAAATTTTTACATTTCCAAATAAATCTTTGAAAAGCTGTAATTTTATTAAAAAAAGAATTGAACAAATTAATTTAAAATATTTCTAAGCTAAGGTATCCAAAAGCAAAGGCTTAAAGGATGTTTTATTGCTTAGAATTTGTTGAACTTTAAAAGTGTCAGCAAAAGCTTTAACTTTTCGATAGTTGGGGTGATTAAGAAAATTTTTATTTATTTAAAAAAAGAATTTAATAAATATTTTTTGAAGAAAAGGAACTTTTTAAGAGGTGTGACTAACCAGACATAGTCTTTTGAGTTTCAATGACGGTTTGAAAGCTGTAAACTTTGAAAATTCTTTTGGTTGAGTTTATCTTTGATTGCGTAAACTTTATATAAAATTTTGCATTGTAATTAAATTTGTTTAAGTGTTCACTAAAAATTGTAATAGGACTTTAATAATCGCTCATGCTATTATAAAAGCTTGGGATTCATAAAGCTACTTACATCTTAAATGTTATTGAATCCTAAAAGAGAAACCAAATGTTAGGCTTAAAAAATTCAATGACTTGTTTTTTAATACTCTGGATTTTTATTTCCACTTTGATCTAAATCTAGAGGATGTCCTGTACAGGTTCTAATTAGAATGGTTTTGCTTTACTATTATATTTCTCGTTTTTATATATTTAGTTGGGTCTTATTTGCTGATAATATCTTCTACAAAGGTTGAAATTTTTTAATTAATTTAAGTGATCTGATAAAGAGATGAAATTAATGTGGAGTTAAAAACTCAAATTCTCCTTGCTTCTTAATAATCAAGGCTTCCCAATTACTAAAGTACACAGCCATTGGATTCCAATCCAATAGAGTTCAGACTTGGCTATATTGTGTCATTGTTTTACATTTAATTATCCACCAATTCTTTTCCTTATCATCATACAACCTTTTGTAAATATACTTTGTTTCAGTTCTCCTTTTGTCATCTCTTTCTCTTTTTGTTTTGATTATCAACAAACAGCATACTATTCTTATTTTGACTTTTAATACTCAGGTCTCAGGTTCTACATAAATAATTCACTTTTATATTTTTTATGAAGTTCCTGATTTTACTAGGCTCTTTAAGAGCTATTGAATATCTAAAACCGTATTACTTCAACCTGAAAACTAATGAAAAACAGGGCTTAGCAATTGAAAATGGTAAGGTAAAGATTTCAACCAAGAAGGGAATTCTGAAAATTCTTCCGACGGACGGTGAAAACGTAAAGGTTTCCTTGGATGATTATTTGCTTTGTGAAAATGACGATAAGTTGATTGTTTGCCAGAAGGAAGACATTGAAAACGAGGGGTTTTGGAAAACTCTGAAGAGCATTGGAAATGTAGAGGATGATAGCTTCCTGTTTAGGATAAAAGATAAGAAAGAAGGCTTCAGGTTGAAGACCCCTAAGGGAATTCTTGGCTCATGGTTCCAGAAGTGTTTACAAGCTGATTCAGGTTCATTGGAAATGGAGAGTTGTGGATCTGATCCTAATCAACTTTTTGTTCTGGCAGACGTGAGTGTGTACAATATTTATGATAGTTCACTGGCTAAAGAGAATAATGTTGCAATGCCAAGAAACGTAAAAGAAGAAATTGGAGCATTCGACGCGTGTAAGCAAGTGTGTGAAAATTTTAAATCTACTCAAAACCTTGGATGGCAACCCCAATCAAATATTCCCCAAGTTCTACCTGGCATTCCTTATATGAATCATTGCGGCTGTGATCCATCCATGCGTGATCAGGGTATTCAAATCCCGTTGAACAGTCCAGGTAGTAATTTTGATCAAGCTATGAAAAGTTCTCAACAACCCCAGCTTAATAATTCCTCAGGCTCAGGTTCAAACCCTGGACTATCAGGTAGTAAATCATCTGACCTCTTGGCCTCATTCTTCTCTGCCAAACCTACAGGTACTAAGCAAGATTACAGAAGTATTCAAGATCCCACAATTAGCAATCCGAACCTACTTTCGAACGGAATATTGGATTCTAATCCTGTTTATGCCAATTTGAAGGGTATTTTGCCAAAGGTCTTTGATCCAGTAAAAAAGCTTTATGGAAAGTTTTATAGCCACAAAATTAATTCAGGTGAAGAAAAAAATCAAAATAAAAAAAAGGTAAGTGAGTTGGTTTACAATCCAATAACTGGAATGACTGATGTTCAGAACGTTAAGAATACAAAAATAGTAGACCTTGTCTACAATCCAGTAACCGGGAAGACAGCAGTGGCCAACGATGTTAATGGAAACCTGACATATGACAATCAAACAGGACAATTGAGATACACAAATGATCCTTATGTGTCTGAAGCAACACAAATGGCAAATAAATTCAAAAAGAGTGCTGATGCATATAGCAGCATATCTAAAAACTTGGAGAAAAGTGCGCCATTGGCACCATTTTCAAATGCATTTAAACAAGGACCCGTTGATACTATGGGTAACCCTGTTCCGTTGGCACCCTTTTCAGATGCATTGAATTATGGAGTAGCAGATTCTTTAAGTAATCTCCCCCCGTTGGCACCGTTCTCAAATCTATTGAATCAAGGAAGGCTGAATTCTCTAGGAAACGTAGCCCCATTGGCACCCTACCCAAATCTAATGAATAACCAATTAACTGATGCACTTGGCAGACCAATCGCTTCAGCTCCTCCTTTATCTATGGACAATAGCCTGTATGTAGATTCAGTTGGCAGATCAATCCCGTTACCTGACACAGTTGAAAGTGGGCTGGTAGATTCTTGGGGCAGATCAATCCCAATGATCCCAACAGGATCCCAGGTAACAAAATCAACAAGTTATAACAACGCAACTGGACAAGTTAAACGAGGTTCAACTAGCTATGACAATATGACTGGAAGGGTGAAACGAGAAGTCGTTACTGACGATCCAGTAAATGGTAAGGTGAAGAAGTCAATGACAGTTGATCGAGCCGGTAATATGACAAGTCAAAGCCAGTATGATCCATATGGAAGCAGATTGAATGGTGTAGGAGGTGGATTAACAGCAGATGCTGCAACCTACCAGGCTGCAAGACGAGAAGTAAACGAAGGAAGATTAGCGGCAGGTGCTGCAAATTATCTGGCTGCAAAGCGAGATGTGAACGAAGGTAGGTTGGCAGTAGATGCTGCAAATTACCTGGCTGCAAAACGAGATGTGAACAGAGGTGGAGTACTTGCAGATGCTGCAAATTATCTCACTGCTAAGAGAGACTCTGCTATGGCTTCGATGAGTGGTGCAGCAACTTATCTAGCTGCTAAGAGATATGCCAGTTTTGATGCAATGAGTGGCGCTGCCGATTATCTCCGTGGGAATGGATACATAGGATGAAATACGGGGGCAGGCTCTGGAGATTATCTAAGTAGAAATGGTGCTGATCCTCTGGAACGGAGGCATCGTGGAGAAAATTGCAAGACCGTTGAGTCCCTTTTAGTAAACAAGCCACCAACCAAGAATGAATCATGCAGCAAAGAACTAGTTTATAGCCATCTTACAGGCAAACCAAAAGTAGTAGACAAAGCCAACCTGAATATCTTGAAAAATGATTATTTATTGTATGAATTGGCAGGTTCAAAATTGTATAGCACCCACGATCCACTCATCAATCCGGATGGAACAATCTATGATCCACATCATGATGGACTAGACTCTTTGGGTCGCAAAAGCCGAATGTATCAGCAAAATGTAAAGACAGCAACACTGCTAGATCACGAAATTCGTAAAGAGAAGTTGAATGATGCATTGGCTTTAGGAGATGGCGCGTATGTTGACAAGAATGGAGTAATTGGTCATAAGAGCCTTTATGACACAGCTTACAAAAATGTAAAAGTGGTGGATCTAGGCAGTGCAAGGGAGAAATTGAGTGGACAGAGGCAAGGTAGCGGAAAATTTCATAAGAATATTATTTCGTCTTATTATGGGTTAGGTCCATCAAATGAAATCCTAAACAGTAAATCATCTAAGATACTGATGGAACATTTTCCATTCCAGGATAAATCAAACGATCCAGCCAGGAAAGAAATTCATCACCACAGCAACTTAGTGCATCATCCAAGCTCACCCGGCGGATTCTACTCGGCGTTATATATTAACAGGTGAATGGTTACAATTTTAATTAATAAATTATTTGGTTGTAAATCTATGAAATTTATTTACATATATTACTAATCAAGGTAAAAATACGCCAGTCTCTGATCAATTTCAGTAATTTTTAGAAATATAAGAACAGGCCATTGATAAAATCATTCTAATGCTATTAAACATAGATTACCTTACTATTTAAATAAATTTAAAATATTCGATAAATCTCTACCAACGACAGGTTTTACTTGTTGTGAGTCTTCATTTGTTATGGGACATGAAGGATTTTCAACATTCAGTGATGTCTCTTCCGTTGTGTTGGGACATGATGGATTTTCTGCATTCAGTGATGTCTCTTGCTTGAAATCTTCTTTCGTCTTACGTATTTTAACTGGGCTATGATGTTTATTTATAGGTGTGTCTGTTGAATCAGGTTCTAAAACTATTTTGCTATTAATAAACAAAGAATTGAAATACTCAATTGAGTGAATAAAATATAAAGAAGTCTCAAGCATTTCATCTTCTCTGGTGAATTGAGATGTTGAGTAAATTTTACATTTATTTTCATCAAATAAAGCCAGGGACTTTTTTACTTCGACGAATCCGTCAATCCATTTTTTTGATTTTTTATTCTTTTGGCTGGTAAAGACACACTCAAACATGGGAAAATAAAATAACTGTAATAAAAGTGAAGCGATTCCGCAAAAAAGGCAAATACATATCGTTCTGTGGACTGTGTCTAAAATAAATTAAAACGTCAGCGACAGGATTCGAACCTGCGAACGCATGCGTATCAGTGTTCAAGACTGACGCCTTAACCACTCGGCCACGATGACTATATAACCTGTTTGATTATATTAAATATGATAACTTATTTCAAAATGTTCTCAACAAATTATCTACAAGCTAGATAGTAGGAAGATGAATATTATTTTTTTGCCATCAAGATGATCTAATCACTTTTTTATTCTCAGTGTAATAAAAACGAACTACCTAGAAATCAGATCTTTCTATACATCATTCGAAGGTCAGTAGAGAATTAATTGGCAAAATAAAATTTTATCTTTGCAGAGTAAATTTTTTCTAAAACTTGTAAAAAATTTTAAACTTTCCAAAAAACTTAGAACAGCAACTAAGAAATAAAAAATTGATGGCATAAGAATATTCCAGATGAAATTGGTCATAATAAATATTGTATTTTAGAATGCCAGGCTATTTCTTATTTTCATTAGAATTTTACTTCATTGGGATTATAATTAGATAAATGGAATCTTAATCTCAAAGTAAACCGCCATTTAATTAAAGGAAAATTTTATAAGCAAACCTTTTTATTGTCTCATACATTATTAATTTTTAATAAATTTTAATTAAAACAGCCGGTTTACAAAATTTTTTTAATTAATATCTCGGGAAGACTCTAGTTTCAAAGCTAGACAGTGAGTTGAAACTGACAGATGACATTTAATATCATTAAGTCTGAAACCTGGATCTGTAATTTGTCTCATCACTGTTTCAGAATTGTAAATTTAATTAAACCTGAATAAACAAACATGATTCATTTTCTTGTTTTTCTGATGGCATTCATAGTGAGAATTTACAAGATTGAAAGAGGAAACTTTGTGATTTGGGATGAGGCGCATTTTGGTAAATTCTCCCAGAAGATATTAAACAGGGAATTTTACTTCGATGTCCATCCACCCTTCGGAAAGTTCCTCACTGCTCTAAGCGGGTATATCAATGATCAGAACACAGATGGAAGAAGTAATTCATTTGATTTTGGCTCAAAAGAGTCCTTTCCAAGCACCTTTGATTACACTGGGATGAGAACCTTCCATGCCTTTATTGCTTCCTTTACCTGTCTCTTTGCTTACCTGATTTTAAGACAGTTTAACTCTAAAAGAAGGTATTTTTTGATCTCATTACTTTTCATCTTTGAAAATGGAAATATCAGCATCAGCAGACTCGTTTTACTTGACTCTCATCTGTTGGCTTTCACTTCCTTGTGTGTGTATTTGCTAACGTTGTATTATAAGAAATGGAAGGTTGAATACCAAATGAAAACATCTATTGAAGATCAGTCTTTACCTGAATTAGATCAAGAAGCATGTCAATGTAAAGAGAATACTAAGAAAAGAACAGGGATATCACATTTGGAAAATGATCAATCTTTACCTGAATTAGATCAAGAAACCTGCTTATCTAAAGAGAATACTAAGAAAAGAACAGGGATATCACATTTAGAATGTAAAATATCCACGAAGAAATGCCAAATTCATAGGAGAAAGACTCGTTCGCAAAGCAGTGTTAGCCAAGGCAAGAAAATGATTGTCGTATCAGGTAATCAAGGGAAGGTTTTGAAAATCATGGTGTGAATCAAAAACTTCTTAAAGTCTTCTGACGCAATTCTCATTCTTCTTGGACTATCACTCGGGTTTGTCATGTCAATAAAGTGGATAGGTTGTCTAGCAATGACCCATATTGGATTGTTTATAGCAATTGATCTAATTCTAAAACTGATCAACAAAAAATATTCACTCAAAACTTTCTTCCTCCATTTCTTTAAAAGGTTTATTTACCTGATTTGCCTTCCAATGTCCGTTTATATATTTTTATTCTATCTTCATTTTAAAATTGTTAATCGTTCAGGTTCTGATGATGGATTTGTAAGCAGTGAATTTCAAATAAGCTTCAAGAATAATATATTTGACGGTCTCTTGAAGTATGTCTCATTCGGAAAACAGGTAACAATTAAATCGGAGCATGGATATCTTCATTCGCACAATCACCAATACCCAACCAGTTCAGATGATAAAGGTATCGAGGAAAACACACAGACTCAAACTGAGCAAACAGTTCTTCAAAAGGAAAATAATTTGAAGTCTGAAGTAAAACGAAAGCTGCTTCAGGTGACAACGTATGGGCATAGAGACAAAAATAACAATTTCTACATTCAAAAGGTTACGGATGAGTCTGATGCAGACTTCCTGAAAGACAAAGACAAGATCGCATTATTGCACAGTGAAACAAAATCTCATTTGTTTTTAACAGAGAAGCCATCAATAGTAACAAAAAAAGGTCTTCTTGTAGCTACCTCAAACTCACCCATTGATGATATGGGAGTCTGGGAGGTTGAGATAGAAGGTGACAGTGTTAATTTAGAAGAAAAGGTAAAGGCTATTAGTACAAGGTTTTATCTTAAAAATAAGTACAAAGGCGAATATTATTATTTACTCAGCACAGATGAGAACCTAAGTTTTGGATTTGGACAGGGTGAGGTAATAGCAAGCAATACTAAAAAGACTATTTTTAATATTGAAGAAAACTTTTATTCTGACTCACCAAATCCAACTTACGACGATTTGAGACCTTCTTTTTGAAGAAATTCATTGAACACCATAGACTTATGTACACAACAAACAAATCTTTTGTCCAGGATCCAAATCTGGAACCTGATAAAATCGTATCTAAACCTCATGAGTGGTTTTTATTAACAAGAGGACTTAGAATGTCTCAATGGCATCCAGAATATAAATTTTACATGTTCATGAATCCCTTAATTTTATATTCAAGTAACCTTTCGATATTAGTTACGCCTTTGATAATTTTAATTAAAATTATAAAGAAGGTTCGAAAGAGAAAAAACAACGGTGAGGTTTCCTTTATACACACAAATAAACTTAAGCATCTGCAAAGACTATCAGAAAAGAAGCCAAATTTGAAGAAGAACACACAGTTTGGCAATTATGATGATTTATTCTTCTTATATTTGAATTTGGGTGGATTTTTATTTCATTATCTTCCATTCTTTTTTGTTGGGAGAGTGTTGTATTTGCATCATTATTTCCCAGCGTTATTTTACGCTACCTTAAATCGAAGTCATATTCTCAAAACCTTGAACTACAAGTTCAGCGTATTCTTTGTGGCATGCTCTTTGGTTGTATATTGTTTGTACAGCCCATTAACCTACGGATTTATTGACATGGACAAAGTGAAATATCTCAAACTAGTGGAAACATGGGATTTTACTGATTAAAATGTGCAAAAATAAATGGCATTTGAATTATTGTTTATTACCCGATATTGCAAGGAAAGATATCAGGCTAGCTTTTAAGACTATAATATACCTCAATATGTGACCAGATTAAATTAAAAAGTCAGGTAGGGTTGTACATTAAATTTGACATAAGAATGTTTTTAATTAAAAAATTTTAAGAGAACATAAAGCGTTATATAAAAGAAATATTAATAGACTTACATAAAACATTTTTATAATACCTGTAGTTTCTGACAGATTAATTTAATTTTCATGTCATAGATCAATTATTAACAGTGGCTACAGGTCAGGATCAGAATATGAATCTGATTGGATATTTCAGCTATAAAATGAATAGAAAATAGTATATCAATAAGGATTATAGTTGGTTTATTCTAAATATGAAAGGTATAAAAAAATAAATAAGTTATGCTAGGTAATAGTTACTTTCGAAGCATGAATATAGAGAATGAGACCGCTGGTAAACCTAAGACTATTTGTTGAAGAATCAATGTTGAATTTAAGACAATTGTTAAGGCTCCGGTTTTTTTCAATAACCTGCCAATTAGAATTCTACTTATATTGATTATTCTTGACGCAGTTTCTTTCATCATAGATTACTTTCCTACGTCTTAATAAATAAGCTTGCTAATGAAGATCCTTCTAATGTCGAAGATATATTGAGCTACAGCATGAACTGTTGAGCCAAATTATTCAAGTATTCTAGCATATATTTTTATTATTTGCTTCTAATTTAATAATGAGTAATATCGTATACAGCATACCTTTTATCCTGAGAAATACTTATCACCAAGCATATTTATTTATGAAATATGAAGACATATTGAAAAGAAAAGAATCTATTTATATTCTTCGGGTCATTAATATCATGGATGCTACTTTCAGGTTATGATTATCGAATCAACACAACGCTCATGATTAATTAAATATATATCACTATCGTTGTGTTGTGTAAGAATATTAAAATCTTCACGTGGTATCATATTTATTTAATGCTATAAATTGTAAAAGGTGTAATATCAATCAATCACTGATATAATAATTATAATCTGAATAATTTCTCAATAATCAATCATAATTAATCAGGTATGTCAATATGAATAGAACAGCTATAATGAAATATAATATAACGGCCATGTCGAATAATATCAAAAACCTTTAATTTACTTGTTGAAGATACCGGATCTATCCAGTTGGACAATGAATGAACCACTTCATATATGTAAACTCATTTTCAAACTTTTTGTATCAATACGTTCTATAATCATTTTTCACAAGCGTTTAACCTGTTGAAATGAGGATACCTTCATCTCAAATGACTTTGATTTAGTCAGAAATTATATAAAGAAGTTTAGATGTCCAACTGTATTGGTTGTATCTTTTACAGATAGATCAAAATTGAACTAATCAACTAGATTCGAATTCAAGCCTCTGGCTTTTAGTTATTCTAAAACGCCAACTTCACATCATTGCTCTAAGGATGCTTGACAAAAAATATCCGATTTTTTAATATCTATTCTCAAAGGATTGATTTAAACTTATTGTTGAATATTATAGAATGGTTTCTATTTGAATTCTCCATCTAAAATTATGAATCATTTTTTAACTTCAAACTAGTTTTAGTATATCATTTGCAGTATTTCAAGCTCCTGTAACTCAGTCGGTCAGAGTGTGGTACTTATAAGTTGTAAAACTATGTAGATGGCTAAGATATGCCAAAGTCGCGAGTTCGAATCTCGCCTGGAGCACTTTTTGATTTTTTTAATTTTTCTATCCATGAAACTCAAGCAATTTATTTTTCTCAGATCAGACCTAAACTGGCCTACTGGTGCTCTGTAAGCACAAGTTTCACATGCTTCTGTGGCTGCTTGCCATTTGTTTTATAACATGAATGAAACCAAATCTTATTTATCAGATCTGCCGAATATGACGACCATTACTCTTAAGATTCAAGAAGATGATATTCAATACATCAAGCTTGAATTAAGTAAAATGAAAATTGAATTTCATGAGTGGATAGAAGATGGAATTAGCACTTGTATTTGTCTAAGACCTTTGGTTTTAACCAATGAGTTTTCTAAATTCAAAGGCCAATTCAAATTATTTTGAAAGCAACAATAAAAGAAATTCTATAATAAATATTTTATTTGGCTTAAATTATAAATTGTTTTATTCTGCCCATGAAAAAAGAAAAATTGGGTTATTCAATATTAAAAAAAGAAGATTTATTAACTGGGTGTGCTTGTGTCTTTGCAGGAGGAAATTTTAAACTTCCTACTGAGGTCTTGAACACTCAGCATTAATCCTAAGTCACTCTTTGATCTTTGGGTCGTTGATTTTTATGCATCTTGGTTCAACATGTGCGCTCTAAAACGGACCTTCTTTCTCACCTCTCCTTTTTTTTGGGGGGGGTTTCAATTAATGGGTAGGCTTTTACGTTTTGATATAGACTATGATTTATTTCACACACATAAGTGTCTTACTTATCCGGGTAGCCACAAAAATATTACAGTCATGTGTCTCACGAGAGATTCTCTCAGTTTCTTCAATATAATTTACAAAAATTTCAGCATTCAAAGGAAAGAAAATGTTTATTCATATTACTATGGCACAAGATCGACAAAATTTAAAAATCAGATTTATCTTCTAAAAGCCTCTCATCTCGCCATTAAACATTGATGTATCACACCTACTATGCCCAGTAGGGCTTAGATTAGTGGAGACATTTTATTTATAAGAACGCTTTATGTGTATATAGACGATGACAAATTCTGCAGTCACTACTTGGGAGGTAGAGGTCTAATGCTTACGACACATAGGAGTCCTGTGTGGCGTTTGGTTTCAAAATGCCGGGTGGTTCAAGAGAAAGTATATGGAATGGGCACAAAGCCATTCCACTTTAGGTATAAAACATATATTTTGCTCCTAGCTATCGAAGCCCACTAGAGTATGATAGGACTTAGTTCTGAATTTAGAATGATCTGTTGAGTGTTTTTCCGATCTTGACTGGACCAAGCTTCCTCCATACAAGTGGTGTTTTAGCTACCCGTTTGACAATAAGGTTTTCACCGATCACTCACTAGCTATAGCAATATAGTGAAAATAATTTACTTATTTTTTGATTGAACAATAAAGATATCAAAAAGAGATCCACCGGGCAATAAAAATCATGAATTAGTGTTCGAATAGCTGATTGGCTTAACCTGTGACAAAATCACTTTGAAAAAGACTAATTCGTGTTGGCTTGGCACGATGACCAATCTAAGTTTGATTCCGCAAATAGCTTCATAAATACTTTAGATGAATCCTCAGAAAATTAAACTATAAATTTTAGTTTATCTGGTTTAGTTCATTTAACATATCCACTAGAATATGAAGCCTGGTTTCTTGACCTGGATTTGATTTGTATGCTTCTATACTATCCTCAATAGTGGAAGAAGTTGCAATAGCATAAATTAGAATAGTGAATAATATTTCATTCTTCTCATCTCTCTTGTAAAACACATTGGGATAATTCCAGAAACTGTTGCATTGATTTTCCAGGAAAGTATTGCAGGTAGGTATTAAATTAAGAGAGATAATACACGAGAGACACCCAAATAAAGCTTCCATTCTGATTTGATATAATTTTTTGTCAGCCTTCTGATATTCTTCTGTAGCCTGAGTACTTTTATTGAAATCATCATTTTTCTGAAACCCCAAATCTGGGACAGCTTTAGAAGCAGCTTTATTATACTCTTCCAGGCAGTTTTTAAATTCTTCTGATCTTTGACCATAGTTAGAAAGTAAGTAATCAGAAACCAGACATAAATATCTATAAGCAAAACAGTATTGAATTTTGTTGAAGACGTATGCTTCCAGGATTGTAGGATGAAGCTTAGCATTATCGGTGACAAATTTCGAAATAGAAATCTCCTCATTTATCCCTTCAGACTTGAAAAGACCAACAAGCCTACAGATTTTCTTGACATCTTCCATAGTATTTTTATTGAAAGTAATCTTAGAATGATTTTTTGATAACTCAAAAACTGATTCATAATTATTAGATGTAGAACTACTGTCTTTTTTTGATGACTTTTCATTACGTTTCATGTTAAGAAGTGCATTACTGGCCATTAAATTAATTAGCTTATCAAAATATTCGTATGCTTCCAAATAGTTCATCAAAGATTTAGCGGAATGATCATCGCAAATGAATGATTTGTCGAAATTGTGATAAAAGACTTGAATGCAGCTCATATCAGAAGGGATGCCAGGCGATTGAATGGCTTTCGGATTTTCAACACACTTGTAGAATCCGACAGCTCTTCCCTGAAAAAAATTATCAGTATGTTTCTTATTAATACAAGAAAAGGTGTTCATGCCACAATATATAAAGTACCGAATGAGCATATACCTGAATTTAAGGAAATTTGAATATATCTCCAATAAAACCACGGCATCTATGTTATTCCAAAAGACCTGATCGCTGGGATCTAAAACAAACGTATCAAAAAAATCACCGTTTTCGTAAAAAGGGGGGAAAAGCCCCAAACTAGAATGAACATTGTATAGAACTGTTAAAGTTAGGAATTCTTTCTCTTCCTCCTCTGTAAGCGAGTTTAGCAAAGCGTCCTTTCTTGTCTTGAAATCGTGGATTAGAGCCTGCGACTCATCTAAAGAGTCTAATGATTTCAAGAAGTCTTCTTGTAATTTTGTATCTAAATCTGCTTCATTGTTTTCATCAATTTTAAATTTCGAGTCACATAATTGTTGAAGAAACTTTTGTGCACATATAAATTCTTGTTGAGAATCTTTGAACTGTGTTGTTGATAATTTATTCTCTGCAATATTTAGCATAGTCTTAAGCGGTAAGCATAATAATATTAGATTCTCAAATGTTGATTTCTTAAATGATTCGATTGAATTAGAATCTATAATTTTGGTTGGATTGACAGCTTTGCTTATTATAAGCATAAATTCTTTTGATATATTTTCTACAACATTTTTTCTCGATGAATATATTCTGCTAAAATTGACGCCCTGAGAAACTAGTTTGTCAAATATTTCATAAATTTTGACATCGATCTTTGATTGATCTAACCAGAGCGGTTTCGGGCATAATTTTTCCAAAAACGTAAAATTTGAAGCCATCAAGGAATCAATGCTCCCATGTGTAAGTTTTTTAGTTGACCCGCGTAACTTTTCTTTAATTATATTGCTAGTTGATTCCAAGAAATGTTTATGATCCTCATCTGAAATGTAAAAATTATCAGATAGCATTGCGTTAATTTTATTTAGAATCGATTCTACATCTGTATTCGGGCCACCCGTCTTTTTACAATTTATGAACTCTTCGACAAGGTTGGAGACTGATTTAAAGACCTTTTCAATTTGCTTATTTCTATTCCTAGGAGCTGCAATTAAAAACACACTAAAAAGATTTGTGATGTCTGTAATTATATTTTTACATTGTTTGAAAGCAGCCTGTTTTTTAGTAAGTTCGTCCAGCCTTGACATCTCGTCTTCAGATAATCGACAACATGGAGAAGACTGAAGTGCATTCACGTAATCTTCAACAATAGGATTGTCCTTTAAATTGTGTAAATTTATCTTACTGTAAAAATTATCGAGTGTTTTACGGTCTTCGGATTGCGTTCTCCAATAGTAGAACTCTGTCCCAGTAAATTGTAAATTGTGTTTTGGCATACTCGTGATTATTCTTTGTAAAAAAAATATTCTGTAAATGCCGACACCAGAGACCAGAAGAATTAATAATGCGCTACCAATTTTGGCCCACCTCTTCATTTATATAGGGGCCTTTTTTTTTAATTGAAAAATTTTAATTGAGAATTTTCATTAGTCAAAAGCAAAATTTAAAAATAATTGATGCATTCAAACTGTAAATTATTGGCTCAGGGGATTGAACAAATCAAAGAAGAGTGGCTGTGCAATTTCAGTAAAATTGAAAGAATAGGAGCATGATGTAGATTGACACTCTTGGGTTTTCTATCCTGATGCCAAAAGTTTTTTCTTTAAATCTTTTGAGTTTAGAGCTATTTCTGCCACATCTCTGAATTCCTCTTTTACAAACTAAAAGTTCATTTACGATATAAAAGGCGATATTTATTAACTAGGAGCGCTTATACCTCTGTAGGGGGAAATTTTAAACCTCTATTGAGGTCTAAACACTCAGCATAAACCATAGGTTCTCCCCTTTCTTGCAAGCCCTTTTTTATGTATGTTGACGAAAAAAATCAATTCATTGATATTAGTCTTTTTAGAGTTTATATTGGGAAGCATAAGGAAATCGAACAACTCAAACATATGAACATTACAAGAAAACTCACACTCCCTAAATACTGGGGCCTACCCCGATCATACCCACTTCGTTTACTGGAGACATGTTGCATTTACAAGTCACCCTTACGCTCGGAAGTTGCTGCTGCTCGCTTGGGTAAGATACAAGCCAGGAACATTATAAGCTTTTTCCCCTGACTTGTGATCCTCCGGCCGGAAGTGAGCCCCTCCTCTCCAAGGAGTTTTTTCAATAAATTTATATTTAGATCAGCACTTTTATCAGTACTCATGCGACCCGTTATCTTTGGAAGATGTTTCTCCCTCATTTCTTTGTACAATATACAATTTAGTATGAGATGCTCAGCATCTTCAATGACTTCTTGATTGCATCCTACGCACCTATTTTTATATTGCGGCGGCAGGATGAGTAATCTTACAAGTTGGTTTGTGAACGTAAATGTCCCAGTTCTTATTTTGGTAATCATGTTTATGCCTTTATAGTTTACAGCACTGTTAATCTCATGTTTTCTGATAACTTTACCAGATTTAATATTGAGTCTCTTGGCCCAATTTCCTATAATAGATTTATCTCTATCATGTAGCCTACTATCTCTGTTGACTTTAACTTCCTTGAGAAGTTGTTTAAATGACAGGTCTATGTCAATTTTCATAACCTTTAGCCATCTTTTGGCTTCTTTAATCCATGTTGATTCTTTGGATTTAAAGAAGTTTTGTGATTTAATACAATCACTAATAAGGCCAATCGCATTTGACCATTTTTTTAATCCTCTCGTTCTTGCTACTGCAGAAGACACATAGAGAGGTGAAATATCATATTCATCATATGATCTTAATCTACAGAAAAAAAAAATTAATTTATTGATATTAACCTTTTTAAGGTTTTTATCGGGAAGCATAAGGAAATCTCAGCACACAAACTTAGCATATTCAAAAGCAAACTCACACTCCCTAAATTCTGGGGGCCGCAGGCCACACCCCGATCATACCCACTTCGTTTACTGGAGACAAGTTGTATTTACAAGTCACCCTTACGCTCGGCAATTGCTGCCGCTCGCTTGGGTAAGATACAAGCCAGGAACTTTATAAGCTTTTTACCCTGACTTGTGATCTTCCGGCCGGAAGTGAGCCCCTCCTCTCCAAGGAGTTTTTTCAATAAATTAATTTTCAGGTCTGCACTTTTATCAGTACTCATGCGACCCGTTATCTTAGGAAGATGTTTCTCCCTGCTATCGTTGTATAAACTACAACTTAATATAAGATGCTCTGCATCTTCAATACACTCGCTGTTGCATCCTACACACCTGGTTTTATATTTTGGTGGTAGGATCTGCAACCTCACAAGTTGATTTGTAAACGGGAAAGTCCCCGTTCTTATTTTAGAGATTGTATTAATGCCTTTGTAATTTACGGCACTGTTAATCTCGTATTTTCTGATAACTTTACCAGATTTAATATTAAGCCTCTTGGCCCAATTTCCTATGATAGATTTATCTCTATCATGTAGCCTACTATCTCTGTTGGCTTTAACTTCATTAAGAAGTTGTTTAAATGGCAGGTCTATGTCAATTTTCATAACCTTTAGCCATCTTTTGGCTTCTTTAATCCATGTTGATTCTTTGGATTTAAAGAAGTTTTGTGATTTAATACAATCACTGATAAGGCCAATCGCATTTGACCATTTTTTCAATCCTCTAGTTCTCGCTACTGCAGAAGAAACGTATAAAGGAGATATGTCATATTCATCATATGATCTTAATCTACAGAAATTAGACTTTCTGTTGATACACTTTAGACTATTGTCCAAAGTTAATTTAAGAGAATTTATTCTCTTTTCATTCATACCGAAGATTTCGCTTCCGTATGTCAATGTAGGTATTAATATACCTTTTATGAGCATAAGCCTATACTCTAGAGGAATAATGTTGTTCCTCAATGAAGGGGTAAGACTCATAAGAGCCTCTTTCCCCTTTGATATCCTATACTTGGACATCAGATCTATGTCCAACATGTTGTTGAACTCAATTCCCAAATAGACATATTTGTCTACTATTGGGATTTCTTCACCATTAAACAAATCTGGTTTTACAATGAAATCATTTCCAATGTTCATGATCCCACATTTGCTAGGATTAACTTCCATAGCATTATCTATCATCCATTGATTGATGACATTTAATTTCTGATTAAGGTCAGAGATAGAATCTGATACTATTACAGTATCATCTGCAAACATGAGTCCCGAGAGACCATGTATTAATCCTTCAACCTGAACAGGCTGTATATTATCTAATATATCGTTGATAAATATATTAAATAGCAGGGGTGATGTTGGGCACCCCTGTCTTACTCCCCTTTCATATTTGAAGGGCTCTGTCAGGTTCTTGTTAACCCTGACTTTCATGTACGTATTATCGTACATTCTTTGAATGAAACTAATCATCCTATTACCAAGACCGAAGTTTTTCAACTTCTTGAATAGTCTTGAATGAGGCACCATATCATATGCCTTTTTGAGGTCAAGGAAACACAGGATTGTGTTTTGATTCCTAATCTTCCTCCTTTGGCAGCACTCCAATAACGCTGCTGCTTGACTCACCCCTTCTTCTCCGCGGATGAATCCTATCTGCTCCCTTCTTAAGAGCTTATAATCTAAGCAGATTTGTTGTAATCTTTCTGCTAAGATTTTTGTTATTACTTTTAATAACGTATTAATAAGGGAAATACCCCTATAATTATTGGTGTCTAGACGATCACCTTTTTTATATATAGGGACTATTGTACAATCCCTCCATTCAGCAGGAAACTCGGTTCCACTGTATAAGTCATTGAATATCTTTAAAATACTCTTCGACAATAGACTGATAGGTTCAGCCTCATTTTCTACCAATTTGTAGACTTCACCTGGGACTAGGTCATCTCCAGAGGCTTTTCCTGTTCTCATAGCTTTAAGAACATTTTTTATCTCTATCCAAGTGATAGGACTATCAGAAATTATACCAATCTCAGGATTAGTATTTAATATTTCTGTTATTTCTGAACCTTCAGGTCCAGCTTTACTGAGGTTTCTGAAATGATTGGCCCATATTTTGAGCCTTTCCTTTTCATCACACTCAGGTGATTTGGTGCCAGGTTTGTATACCTGATCGACACCAAGCTTTGACCTTGTACGATTTGCACAGGTCTTGATGAATTTCCAGGAATTCCTAGAATCATTATTTTTAAGGTAACTAATACCTTTCTTGATAAACTTAAGATAAGTCAATCTTCTATTTCTAGTGACTAGTCTAGAGATTTTTTCTCGAACTTCTTTCAGCTCAGAGATGGGTTTTAACCCTTTTCGGACAGAAATATCTGTCTTCCTTTTAAGCTTAATAGCCTTTTTAATCTTTTCAGGTAAAAAGATGCTATTTTTACAGCTTGCTTGTTTTATGACTTTTAGTTGGACTAACGTGTCATTTAATTTCTGGTGGAAATTTTTTACACCAGTCAATATGTCACACCCATCAATATCAAAATTAATATTTTTGACTTTACCTGATATTTCAGGGTTGGACAATTTTTTACGATCGAACGTCGTAATAATTTCTGAACCCTTTTCCAGGTAACTCAGATTAATCTTTACCTCTATAGGTAAATGATCTGAAATACACCAATTGTATCTCACTTTCTGATCAGCAATTAACTGATCATTAGAACTGAGAGCATAGTCTATTGCCCTCTTTGTCCTTTTCCTGTTCTCGAATACTCGAGTACCTTTTTTCGGTGCATTATTAGAATACACCTGGATCCCCTTTTTCAGGAGCTTCCTTGACATCACCTCAGGTGTGTCATTCCAATCGCCCACTAGCAGGCAATCGCTTTTAATTGTATACTTTTTAAAAGCATCAACAATATTAAGTAGGGTTTGCTTACTCTTTAATAGATCAGGAGATCTATAAATGTTTCCAACGACGATATTGGAATTGGTTCCTTTGACCGATGCTATGATCATGTCAAAATTAGACTCTATGACATTACATGTCAGTCCTGAGCCTTTTCGGAATCCCATCACGAGACCCAATCCAGAACCTGAAGCAGGCTCTTCATATACAAGATATCCATTAATGTGAATTCTCTTATCAGAAACCAGTTTTTTGGTTTCTTGTAAGCAGATGACATCCGGCCATCTGTGATTAATGAGCATCAATAGCTCATTGTATTTACTCTTAATACCATTGATATTCAAGGTTATTATAGAGCTTAGCCGGGAAAGCTCCCCAGTCTTAAGACCTTCCAAATCAGGTCTTCTTTTCAAAGATTGCTCTCTGAATGTAGCTTCCAATCTAGAGGCAATTATTTGAATACTCCTATTAAGAATATCCTTATTAAGGTCAGCTTTGACACTGAGCCTAATATATCTGAATCGTGGTTTAACGATTCTTTTAATTTTAAAAATTCCTTTACCAAGGAATTTGATTACTTCCGAATATAATTCAGAAGGTTTGATAAGTCTTGACCTATCAAAAATAAAGTGTCTAAATTTGACACCAATATTGTCAATATTGAGAACATTGACATCTGTCAGGTTTGGGAAACCTGAAACCATGGTGGGGCTATATCTTGAGCCCCCCTTTTGTGTTAACATTTTGAGTCCAGGTTTTTATTATCCTGGACAATGTCTTCACTATTATCCTCTGAGGAGGATACATCGGTAGCTTTTCTGCTACTTGGTCTGAAGTTTAGAACTTCATCCACTATAGAACTGATGAAAGTTCTGTGTTTCTTGACCTTATTAGGTTCAAGCTTATTTTTATAGGACATTTTCAGTCTTATATTCTCCGCAGAATATTTCTTCGGAATTTGCTTTGGTGAAGATTTCTGGAAAGAAAGCAAAAAGTCCTTTTCTTTAGGATCGAACTTTCTGTTACTTTCCTTATTTTCACCAAGATTTATCGGGGCAAAATTTTTACCCCTTTGGTCTGAAAATTTTTCAGACATCTCAATGTCAGCTCCCGAGAGCGACACTGTATCAAATAAATCGATTGGATCTATCTTTTTTACCGAATTATAATCGGTTCTTATAATAGGAGCCGTATTGCATGCTCCGATATCTATCGAGGTAGGTGTTGATTTCTTATCAACTGCAATAAATGAAGCGTCTTTCAACTTCATTCTTTTAGTCAAGGCCATTTTATTGGTCTTGTCAAGCTCAGATGAGTCTGTGCTGTTTTCACAGGTATCAGTAATTACCCGCTTATCAGAAATATCTGTATTTTTATAAATTGTATCGCTAATCAACTTAGAAAAGGACACAAAACAATTACTATGATTTGAAGATTCATAGAATACTTGGGACAGCAGTGAGATGTCACTGTTTTCTAGCCCAGTCTTGATTAATCTCAACGTTCCTTTAAGAGGCTTGAGTTTAATAAAGCTATTATTTAATAGCTTCTGAACATAATTAAATATATAAAATTTAAGTTTATCGGCCTCGTTTAGGCTCCATTGCCTGACCTTTATTTCGTGGTCAGGATTTGGTATATTGTTGAGTTGCTTAAACGTAAACTCATCCATTAAGATATCCCAAGATTTGAGATGTGTATTGAAGGACAGGCCCCCATATTGAGATGGATCCAGCCCAAGGACTGTTTCCATCATTTGCTTGGCTATGTTCCAGTTTCTGGTGTTTGTGCCTTCAACATGGCACATAATCATACTAGACCTTGGCCCTAAGGGTTTTCTAGTCAATTTAATCAACTCATCTCGAGTTAAGTTTTTACTTATATCCGGCCTATATTTCTTAGCAGGTTTCCTAAATAATTTCTCAAAATTATTTTTATCTCTATTAAATAAATAAAGACACAAAATTAGGTAATTTTTACTTATTAAGTAATTGTCAATTTCTTTTTTCTTATTATAAGAAAGTTGACTTAAAAAGTTATTCAAATTTTTTGAATTGAGTAATGCAAATTTTTTAAAAAATTTGTTTCTGCTTTCAAAGCTTTCGACAGAAGCAATTTGAAAATTAAAAATTTGCCTAAATTCTAAGAATTTGGCATTAGCAGTCGATTTTGCAATATCGTACTGTATATTATTATATACGAGTCGCCGACTAATAAGTCTGGCGAGCTCGATTTGCACCGAAATGCTTATAGAGAAGTTTTTCTCTGTTAAATTAAAAAATTTCAATCTAAAAGACTGAAGTGGGTTGAGTGTTGGTGAGCAGGCAATCACCTTGAGGAGATCCTGAAAGCTAGTAGCCGTCAGGGTGTCTCGTTTTATACCTGCTTGGATGGCAGAGCGCCCACACGGTTCTGCCAACATGAAAAAAAAATTTTTGTGAGATTGTTTCGACTCAGCGGCCGAGAGTAGCATTTCTGCATCCCCCTGTCCCGAGTACAGTCTCCCGTAGTGCTGCTTCCTGGTCTGACGCACCGATCGCCCTTTTGCAAAAAATTTTTGCTCCGTTGACGATTTACCAAACCCCATGTTTCGAACTTACAAAGAAAATCTTTCTTGGACTCTTTAGACCAAGTCAAAAAATCTATAAAAAAAAAAAAAAAATTAATTTATTGATTCAACTTCTAT